>BACB01000561.1:0-53243 GCA_000338015.2 Ganoderma multipileum BCRC 37180 | reverse complement strand
GGGGGCGGGGGTGCCCATGTCGATGACGACGGCGTTCTGTGTCTGGGACATGCGGGTCGCGACGCGCGAGATGTTTGTGTCGACACGGGCGAGGTAGGGCTGCTGGTGGAGGTTGCGGATCCGGTTCCAGGACGCGTACTGATGGTTGTCTGTGAGGAGAGGGGAAGAGCCAAGCAGCGGGCGTCCGGCAAGGACAGAGCCGCTCGCCGTCAGATCAAGAAGCGGGGAAGGTGCAGACGCAAAGTGGGGGGCTGCTACGCACACCAGGAGGAAAAGCTGGCCATACGACGAGGTGGATGGGCGAAACCAGGGTAAAGTTATCGAGTCTGGGAGAGGAGGCCCATCCTCGCAGGCCCCGCGGCCTCTATCCCTCCTAATCTTAGATCTAACGCTATTAGTAAGTCACCCTGACTGACTCGATCCCCTGACAGCCGTCCTCCCACACCCAAAGTTATCATCGCCTTATAACAGCGTCCTGTATAGTTGGAGCACTCGGAGGACTGCGGGGGGCTCATGGTGGCTAAGAGCCGGGTAAGAGATGGTTACATAAATGTGGGATGATGAAGTTGCATCAAATTCAGCCACTCCTTCCAGCTTCAATGGTTTGAGAAACGTGGGGGTTTTCGGGGTCCGCAGCGCTATGCTCAACATCCAGCTCAAGCGCGCCAGGTCATTACGCAGTACATCAGCTCCGATGACGTTGGAAATGACATTGGTTGGCGGTATTCAATGGGCGCAGCTATGACCGCAACACATTGTTCGCAACTGGACGCAGCGAGCGCAAAACTCGTGGCGCTGGATGCTACCAGGAGGAAGGCGACTTCGAAAGTCTTCGGAAGGCACGATGCACCCGTAGTTTTGCGGCTTTTATACACCATGTATTGCATAGGATGCCTTGCAGTGTCATGTCATATGCATGTGAGAGCGAGTCGTGGCAGAGGGAAAAGTAGACAACAGCAAAATACAAAACTACGCAATCAGCTTGACGACACCGCCGGCCTCCTTGATCTTCGCCCTACAGAAGGAAAGTTCCGATTCAATCAGCTAGCACAGACGGGACAATGACATTGTACGCACTCTGCCTTCCTCGAGACGAAGCGAGCTTTTACGATGAAGGGGAGCTTGGGCAGCCTGGGTGACGGGCAAATCGTGAGTACGGCGGAACGGGAAGAACACATAGAGACAAGTACAAGGTGTCCCAAAGGTGAAACGAATACTCACTGGCCGTTGCCCAAAACCTTGCCGTAGCCATGCTGGAGTGTGTCGATCACGGGGACGATCTCCGAGTTCTCCTTCAGACCCTCCTTCTCCGCTGCGGGCACAAGCGTCCAGAGCTTGTCGACGTTGATGATCGGGCGCCATTGGAGGTTGCGGGTGAGGTGGAAGCGGCGCATACCGACCTTACCGAAGTAACCGGGGTGGTACTTATCGAAGTTGGTCCTATGCGCGTGGAATTATTGATCGTAATGTTGTATTGACGTTGGGTGAGCAGGTTTTGAGGATAGGGGGAGGGGTGAATGAGATTGCGGGATAGGAAAATGGGATGGAACGGGAACGCACCTGTGGTGGTGCTGGCCACCAGCGAGACCGCGACCTCCGGGGTGCTTGCGGTGCTTGCCTACACGACCGTGACCGGCCGAGACGTGGCCGCGGTGCTTGCGAGTGTTGGAGAACCGCGTCGGCATTTTCTGCGTCCATGCAAAGTCGTCAGCGCCTGATCAACCCGGGTCCATCCAGTCGTCCCAAGACCAATCCACCGCCCAAGGCCGTTCAAACGCGGTCGAAACGACATCCGTCGGGGAGCACGAGAGCAGCAGAATCCGGCAGGGTTGGTCTTGAGGCGGAAACCAGCGTGGACTCACCTTGAGGGAGGCGGGAGTTGAGGGCGTATACAATTGCACCCTCGCGGTCAGTAGGATTTGCTCTACGGTGGCTGCCGTATTTGGCTGTATTTGGTCATTTTGGCGCCCAATGGATTCCCTGGCACAGAAGAGCGTCTAGCTACAGAAAGCTTCTTCCAACGGCTCGTTCGTCCTGCGCAAGTCGGGTGGTGAGTCCACTCTCCTCTTCCTCAAATTTGGATGATGCTGGCTTCAGAGAAGTCTCCATATTTATTGTCGATGAAACATCATGATTTCAAATTGTGTCCTGACTCTTATCGCACTTCGAAGTTCGGCAATGAGTTGTGCTTACGCGTTTTTACAGGGACAACCACTGTCAGTCCGATAACCACCTCGTCCCCCATTTTGTCAGTAGCTAGCCGCCATGAATGCGATCAATCGATATGAGCTATACGTTTTGGATGAAGGGGAGAAATCGTGCGTGACCTGTGACTTCACATCCATGGGCCGAGCAGCTCAACTTGAGCCCACAGAGTAGAGGTGTCTGAAGACACCAAGATCCCCAACGCCGCTACGGTCAAGATCGTAAAGCAGGACCACACACTAGCGAATCTCCTCCGCGCGTACGTCCTCTCTCGTGTGTCCGTATTCACTTCGCGCAAAATCCTAATTTCGTGCCCGTTCTGTCCCGTCTGCTAGACAGCTCCTGGGGTACCCCAGCGTCCTCTTCGCCGGCTACAAAGTCCCCCATCCGCTCCATCCACACTTCCTTCTCAAAATCCAGACGGATGGGACGATCACGCCCGCTGCCATCCTCGAAAAGGCGTGCACGGACCTCATCGGGATGGTCGCGACGCTCGAGAGCAAATTCAAGCGCGAGTTCACGATGAACAACGTCGAGGGCGGCGTGCAGGAAGACGCGTATGGTATGCCGACAACGGCGGGGCAGTGGGAGAGCGGTGGCGCATACGTCGACTTGGGTTAGATGGTTGGGGAGCGTGGGGGTGCGGAGTGGAGAAAGGTGGCCAGGAGAGGTGGCAGGTACGGATTTGTATCATATCCCGGAGCTAATCCTTGTATTTTAGTCCTGCTTTGCTTTGCAATCGCCGTTTTCACACACCTTGCCTCCTCCACCGTCTCTCATTCGCCGCCAGTATGGGGGGCGACTTATTCGCTCATTCCTCTCATCACTACCACTCTCAGAATGCGCACGGCAGAGATCTCACGACTTTCGCTGGCTCGGCGCATGCAGGAACCAATTTCGGCGAGGAACATACTCGCGGACCGGGGATCAGGGGCCCCACGACGACTGCGCGGTCCGTCCATTTTTACGTCGTTCAATTCCATCGACATCGGCATGCCATGCGGCCCCATGTTCAGCACCTATTCATATCCCCAATTCACCTCCAAACATACCATCGCGCCCGCTATTCTCGTGCCCACATTCGGGCAAAGCCTCGTCTAAACGACGGATGTTGCTCGGGTTCATACCGCCTCTATTTCACCCTTCGGCACCGCGAACACAGGCTATTACCACTGCTGCCTTCGTCGTGCCTGAGCGTCCCCGTGGACTGTTCCATGCGCTGGTATTTGCGACGTGTGTATGCGCACTTGTGGTGCTGTCCACGAGGAGCACCCCCGGATCGCCAGGGAAGGCGGCGTTGGCGTCATCGTGCTTCGGTATTCACTTCGACCACCCTCGGCTCCGCAACGCCTGCATTGTGCTATCCTTGTGGACCGCGCAGGGTGCCTTTCGTACAATGGCTATGTTGCGGGCCGACGGGAGAGCTCGATAACTGTCGAGTTTCCTCGGATATACTGAGGATCACGGACGCCGCATCTGGGAGCGCGATACGGGTGTCGGCATGTCGTTCACGGCGACCTACCCTGGAGAGACATTCACCTGTGAGTATATAACGCATCTGTCCTGCGGGGATGGCCCAACGCGACCTCGGAACGTCGATCCCAACATGAAGAACATCTTCGCCGTCCTTGCGGTGCTTTCCGCCCAGCTCGTCGCGGCACATTGTAGGTTGCCATCTTTGTGCTTCTGCGTTCATGCGCTGACTATCGGCGGGCATACAGACACCCTCCCGGACCTCATCGCAAATGGGACGACTTTTGCGGATTGGTTGTACGTCCGTGAGACGGAGAACCACTACTCCAACGGACCGGTCCGTATTATCAGCTTCTATGCCTTTCGCTTGTAGGTGTTGATACATGGAGCGGGTGCAGATTACGGACGTCACGTCGCCAGAGTTCCGGTGCTATGAGCTCGATATGAGCGCCACCCCTGGAGAAACCAGCATCGCAACCGTCCAGGCTGGCTCCACGATCGGCTTTAAAGGTGAGCATTCTCCGACATCTTACGATGCGTGATGATCGCTCATGTGGTCTTTCCGTTCGACTCCTGGCAGCGGTAAGTGCGGCAGGCGGATGCCATAGCGAACGGCAGTCTGAGTCTTGACTGGCTGACATGGGAATCGAATTCAATGCTCGCCAGAACAGCGACTTCTACCACCCAGGCGTGAGTCAACTTGGATTACTCGCTGGACACACCGTGCACGTCGGATGCAGCACAAGCTCACACTTGTCGTTTCCGTTTGACAGTATTTCTCCGCGTATATGAGCCCCGCCTCGCCCGCTGCCAACAGCCCCGAGGCTGGGACGGGCCAGACCTGGTTCAAGGTGTGGGAGGACCCTCCGGTTTACGAGAACGGGGCGCTTGTCTTCCCCCTAGAGAGTAAGTCTCAATGAACCCTTTCAACACATGTATCCGCAAGCGGCTAGCTCCATGCTATGTGGTTGAGCGTAGTGCTGATGCGAGTTGCGCCGTATGTGGCGTCGTCTTCCATCCTTCAGCCAGTGATCAGTTCACATTCACCATCCCGAAGAACTTGCCGAGCGGCCAATACCTCGTCCGTGGAGAGCAGGTACGCCAAGCACGTCCCCGAACATTATTCCTTACCGATTAACGTTACGTTGTGGGTTGCAGATCGCCCTGCACCTCGCAGAGACGTTCGGCGGCGCACAGTTCTACATCGGATGCGCTCAAATCAACGTGGTCAACGGTGGCAGTGGAACCCCTGGTCCTCTCGTCTCCATCCCCGGCGTGTACACTGGGGTGAGTCCTTCCCTGCTCCATGTCCATAGTAGTGTGTATTGACGTAACACTGGTCCAACTATCAATCCGCCCATCAACTGGTGTAGAACGAGCCTGGAATCCTACTCAATATCTACAACCTGCCAGCCGGTTACTCCGGATACGTTTCTCGTAAGTCATCGTTGCCGGTCTGATTTATGATGTCGGGCTCATTGAACGCGTTGTATAGCTGGCCCGGCCGTTTGGAGCGGGTAGAATGAATGAACTTGGCAGAGAACGATAGCAAGCTGTGGCGTACATGAGGCACCGGTGCCCTGCCTCTTCTGTTCACGCAAATCGAGCACATGCCATTGTTACAATTGAGTCATTGAACTCGGTTTGACATCGCCGTGAAGGAGAAGTTCAATGAACAAGGCATGTTCCGCACTTATCGACCTTGGTTTTATGTAAGGCTAACGGTTGTGAGTTTTGCCGATGGAGCGCTTCAAATTGGCTGCAGCTCGATGAGCTTCTCGCGGATCGTGCCTTCCCACATGAGGTTATCAGGTGCTCGGCTGATGTCGAAGAGTATTGGTACAACGCATCGTGCACCGCGGGCCACCTCCTGTGCTCATCGGCTATCTCCCGGAACCCAAGACGATAGGATCATCACTGAACGACAACGCGTTCGTACCGCAACGCGGCGTTCTAGCAAACACTCATTGTCGCCACCTTGTAAGTGCGACGATCGGAGGGTTCAAATGCCTGAAATGGTCAAAGTGTGACACGTTGTACAGCACGTTGACAACCCGTCTGGACCATAAGGTGCCGAAAGGGATGGAAAGGTGTCTCCGCTACGCCGCGGGTGACCGTCGGGCGTTGAGTATGAGGCGATTAGATCTGGGAGTGCGGTCGGGGTGCGGGGCCAGGGCTGATAGGCGACTGCGGAAGCCACCATGGCCGCACGTAATATCACAAAATCTTACCATACAAGGGCAGGCCTTCGCAGCTGGAATCCTCAGTGCCCGGATCGGGCGAAAGTGCTCAACCGAGCGGCAGACGGATGTTGGACAGATGGCGTCTCCTGGCAGTACTTACTTGCAGGTTGATCCTCCTCCACGACCTTTCTCCTCCCTCTCCCCCTTTCGCTCGCGCTCCGACCCCTTCCGCCCGTATGAGGCCTTGCTCCCCTGCTTCCTGGGTCCCCGCCGTCACTCCGGAAGCATTGGCACCAGCACATGAGGGAGTCTGATGCCGCGGTGCTTTTCTTCATGCGGTTCGCTAGCAGACAACGGCTCCATGCAAGTGAGTTTCATTTGGATTCTTCAACTCTATCCCACGAGACGGTGCTGATTGAATTGGTTGCGCATAGTTGCGTCGGCTGCATTTCTGGTTTGGGATCTGATCACGACCCTGGACGAAGAGGTGAGTGTTGGACCGCTTCACCTCTCAGCCGATTGTATTGAACTTGAGGGCTTCTGCCCTTCTTCCAGGTTGAGTATATTTGGGGGTATGTATGGCGACGCTGTGCACTCCATCTGTCCATAATCAAGATGTTCTAGTTCTGCAAACACCCTCCCCAAATACCTTTACTTCATATCGAGGTACCTCGGACTAATCGGACAACTGTGAGTCTCGTCCCCGTCCGCCTCCCTTCACGTTTCCCCCTTGCGATGGAAAAACGCGACCGACTTCTTTTCCTCCGCTCGCTTTGACGCTCTCCGGTCCGCCTAGCCGGGGAATTTGGCTTCCCGGTTGCGGTCATCGCACCCGCTGACTACAGGAGTGGAATGCGTGGCTCGTGTCTCGGTCTCACGCTATGACTTGCGTGAGATGGCCTTGGAAACGAAACCTCAGGCCTCAGGCCTCACGGGTTCCCTGATTAATTTCTGTCCTGCGTCAATTTAACGCAAAGTATAGCTGCTGACTTTGAGCTCCGATTGTCCAGCGTCGTTTCCACCAACTTGGTGCCGATGTTGTGCGTGCCCTGCCTTATTTCCGAATGCTCCTATTGTCCTCATGCCTCTACAGCTGCTTCGATTATCTCGTATGGTCCTTCGGGTACGTATGGTTTATGGAAACTTGGTAAGTCGTCTACTGACCTGACATTTAGGTTTTTGTTCACATTGATCCTGAGCGTCGAATTGAGCTTGATGCTCCGGATAGACGCACTGTACGGCAAGTCTAACAAAGGTACCGCCGACTTATTCATAGACGACTGTTCGTAATTAACGTCTTTCAGTGCGCCTTCTGATGGGATTTGGCTTCTTCGGTAGGTTATTTCAAACTGAGGCGATATCTAGGGACTAACAGATCTTCTCCAGCGGAAATTGCGGTATGCTTGTGCGCTTTACTCCCGCACAGTGACGTGTGGCTGACCCGAGAACCCAGTTCGGATTTTGGCTCAACCTGGCGTCATATCCAGCTGTTGCACGACAGTTGGTAGAATTTCCGCCCGTCGTTCCAATTAGAGGATGCCTCTTGGACCAGCCCGTCGCGTTGTACAGGCTGGCTTGGTTCGTACCGTTTCTGCTTTGAAGCGAGATCCAGAGGTGATTTACCTTGCATCCAGGTTCCCCGTCGTTGCATTCGAGTGTGAGATGCGATCCTCTGTTCTCGATGATGCAGTACTAATGGGGATGTAACTTGATAGCTGTGCTATTTCTGCTTAATATCGCCAAGTGCATATCCTATTGCCCGCTGGATCACACGCCGCTAATCTACCGACTCTTTCGTGACGGCAGTCTCTACTTCATGATGTCAGTAGCATTGATCCCTACATTTTCATCTCTACCAGCGCCGTTTCTAACGACTGATGTAGTATTGCTGGTCAGTTCTCTTCCTTGTTTCGGTTTCGACCCCCTCCTTATAGACAATGCAAGCCTTCATGACCTGCTGCACAATCGCTCAGTACTTGGATGCCGAAGCTGCAACCCCATTGGTCATGTACGTCGCGTCGCTGATGTACTGCCTGCCATCTATGCGTGCTTATTGACACGCAAATCTCAGATGGATGTCTGTGGTGTTCTCGTACTCGGTGCGCCAGACTCAAAAGATACTTGTAACACGCTTATTTACATCGGGTCTTCTGTATCCTCCACACAGGGCTGCCACCTCCTTCTGAGCCTTCGCAAAATCGCTGCCCGCCGGCAGCGCCTGGACGTGTCCATGCCATCGCACATCTTCTCCGCAGACACGCCCTTGGTGCACGCCAGTTCCAACACCGGCACGACCGACTCCTCCACGCTCGGCGCCGACCTTCACCGCCTCCCTTCCCGCCTCTCGAGCGCATCCCGCGTACGGCCCTCTATACAGGTCAATGTCGATGCAATCGAACTTGTTCCCCAACGCCTGTCCCCCATCCTGCCGACTCCGTCCCCGTCAGCAGAGGGCTCGCATGGAGAGACACCAGACTTCGATTATACTCGAAATTGGGACATCGTACATCCTGGTTCGAGTCGCGACGATCGCATTGAGTGGAGTAGAAGCAGAGATGGCAGATCTGAAGACCGAGACGGTGGCTTGTGGTTGCAGCGATGGAATCCATAGCACATTCCGCGGCATGGCTGCTGCGTTGTTGTGATCTCTATGGACAGTCATTACTTCTTGTATCATACGATTGGTTCGGACACCCGGAGCATGCCATTCATTCCGAGTAGATACATGTACAGTCGTTATGCATACGTATGGTCACCTGCATCCCGCTCCGGCGCAAGCATGAGCAAACGTTACCATGAGGCCGTTGGCAAACTCGCAAGCGACGTTTGGACTTCAACTCGGTGGTTCAAGAATTACGCTAAAGAAGCCGATTCGAGTGGGAAAGGCTCCAAAGAGATAGAAGCATACTAGCCGTCGATGAACCCACCTTTCGCGAGATTATATCGACGATAGATATGGCGATGATCATATTGACTGGAAGCTCAACTTGATCACCGGACTTCGTCGAAGGGCCATCACAGTCGTAGGGGAGGCGCGGGATCGTCGATTCGGTGCGATCATAGATTCAGAATTCTTGACATAAGTCACGGTGCCTGGACATCTTGGGCAAAACACTATCTCATTCGGGATAAGATATTGTAGAAAGCCGTCGGAAGTAGCACGAAGGATCAGGATGAGGCAACGCACACCGACGGAGATGGAATATAAGACAGTAGGCTAATTTACAGTACGCCGAAGTCAGAGGACGCCAGCCAGGGTATCAATATCACGTATCTGTTACACCAAGGTATCCTCGGAATTGCACCTGCCAACCTTCAACCACATCTCGGGCTTCTCGCTGTCCTTACTGATGCTGGGGAACGTAATTGCCGAAATATTCCAGACGATAGGCTTTTCGGAAAGTTCGAAAGTGAAATTCGCGAGCAACGTCGATAGGATGACCTCTGAAGCGAGTGTCAGCGGCATCGCACTGGGAGCATGCAGGCAGCAGAGGTTACGTACTCATCTCGATCTGTGCGAACTTAAACCCTCTAAAGAATGGATAGATGGTTAACCAGCAGGGAATCAGGAATCCTATACGCCACGTACATGCATGACCTACTACCGCCCACGAAAGTCATCCTGTCAAGAAATGATTAGCGCCACAGGTCGCCTCGCTAGAATGATCAGCAGGCACGTACAAATGTGAGTAAACTCCTGGGATAGAAGCAGCTTCGACGGCCTTGGGTAACGAGTTCAGCCAGCGCTCCGGCTTCCACTCCTCTGCGTCATCTCCCCAGAGTGTCCTGTCGCGATTGCATGCTCTGACGCCGAGAAGAACGTTGGTGCCCTTGGGGACGAAAACACTGTCGATCATCGAGCCGTCACTACTACGCATTGGCTCCGAAAGAGTCAACGTCGAATCTTGGAATGCTCTGGAAAGTACACCATGAGTTCGGACGGTTATCACGACGCATGCCGGAAGTACATACTCGCGGAGAACGATCGGAGTCGGAGGGTACCTTAGGGCCATGTCAATATGAGGTTATTGCTCCTCGACCGAAATGGACTTACAATCGCAATGTCTCCTTGCAGACCGCATCGAGATATGGGAGCGATTGCAGCTGATCGTATGCCACGTCCTGTCCGTCGCGCGAGGCGAGGATCTCGCTGCGAACCTTGTCTTGGATATCAGGATGTTCCGCCAGCAACTGCAGAACCTGGGCCATCATGTGGGATGTCGTGTCAGTTGCCGCGAAGAGCAGTATGCTACGGGACGCGTCAACAAGACATGGCCATGAGAACGACCCAAAACGACATACGACATCTGCCCAATAATCTGTTCGTCTGGAAGTCTCTCCCCTTCCGCGGCCGCCATGTTGGCTCGCACTATGTACAATGTTCTCAGTCAGCTGACACCGCAGACAAGCGATCGTCGTGAACTTACGGAGAATACTGATGATATCCTTATCCTTGTACACCTTGCCCTGCTCCAGCGCGGCCTTCTTCTCACCGATGATCTGAATGGAGGTCTCGTGCAACACGTCGACAACGTGCTTCAATTGTTGCACTTGAGGAATAGGAAGAAGGTCCACCATCAAACGACGGAACCATGCGGGCCCAAGGCTGGTCAATATGGGGCTCGCTTGTCTCATAGCCACCATTGCCGGAGTGAATGACAAAGGCCTGAGGGCGAATGAGCGAATGGCGCGAGACAGAGTAGACGCTGAAGAGACGCACAAATAGGTCTTCGCCGCCTTGGTGTAAGCATCGGAGGAGGATTCCGAGGTGAGCGGATCGAATGAATGGCCCATTCCTGCCTGTCCGATAATTTCCAGAGCAGCGCGTCCCATCCAGTCCAACATGTCCACGCTTTGGGGTGCGCTCTGGACGCCATTCGAGATACCCTCCACGAGCTGGATAACCGTAAGCCAAATATCCACTTAAACGGCATGCACCATATATCGCGTACCCTGTGAGCGACTTCGTAAAAGACAGGTGTCAAATTCCGAAGGTTGGCTTCGGAAAAGACCGGCGTCAGCATTTTCCGTTGACGGCGGTGAGCCTCGCCTGAGTTGAAGCGTGTTATTTGGCGCCGTCGGAAAAATTTGAGCATTACGGCACGTACCCAGCACGCCCAAGATGCCTGGCCCCAATAACAGACGAGTGCTCCTGCATTACGGTCTCGGTTAGAGTCTAAAAATATGCAGAGCTCGGATGAGAGTACTGACTGAATCAACCACGGTATCTGATCGTATGTTCCCTGCTCCTTTAGAACAATGCTGCGCAGCGCAGTAGGATCGAAGACGTAAAGCCACTTGCCCTACGACGCACAAGGTGAAGCGAAGCAAAGACTATCTTGACAGTAGTACTCACCCCAAGTACGGCGTTAATTTTCACGATGGGCCCATAATTTTGTCCGACCTCGTCGTGGAATCCCCAAGCATCCCTGTCAAATAGTTGCTCGAGGTTCCCTGAAGGGAACACCATCAGAATGCAATGGGTACCTGTCGAAGAAGCACTCACCGGACAGGAGTGACTTCGACGGAGGTCCGGGAACGACGTCAAGGGGCGATTTGACCACATAAGGCCGGATGATCTGCCACACGGCCCAGGCGAGGCCACCTAGTAGAACTGCTTGCAGGAGCATCGCGACCACACGAAGAGGGGCAGCGAGAGGACAAGGGAGGAGACTGAGACGAGAGTGAGGGCTGACGGCAGATACGGGGATTGGTTCTTAAGGTCCTGTCCGTGCATGATCGGGTTGAAATTCTTCCTTTGTGGATGCGTTCGCTTGACCCTGCTCGACCTGGCGCATCGCCGATGGCCCGAAAACCACTGCAGAAAGGTCGAACAGAACGTCATACTGTATCCATACAAGGAAATGTCGCAAGATTGCCGGGTGCGATTGTGGTGGATGAACACGAAGAATCGGGGCTGTATCGGGAAACCATTCATCTCCGCCAGTGCATGGCGGCAAGCGCCAGGACGCATGCAGGGCGCATGAATGATCCTAGGCATTGAAGATCATTCTGGATGCTTTGCGAGACCTTCGGGGCCACCGATTTTCCAATGGCCATCGGTTGCGCGTGTTGCTACATTTTGCCGACTTCTCTCACCGGGTCCGGTTGTGCGCCGTCATCTGACGCTGGTGTGCCACAGGAAGATAGGACGAATTTGGCAGATGCTTTGAAGCTTGAGGGGAGAAGGCCACGGGTCTGTGGCCCACAGAGATAGAACGATTCCTATACTGTGGAGGCCCAAACGTCAGGGCATTCTGACCGTTGAGAAAGGGCAGAGGAAATACCTGCCTTCGTTTACATCTAGCAGCCGCCTCAGTCGTTCTGCCATCAGAAGCGAGGATGCGGCCATTCGCACGTATTCAAAGCACTTCTCTAAAGCGGCAACTGCTATCAGCAACGATGTGGCCTCATGGAAAACGTCGAATAAACGTTACGGTACCGGTGATCGTCAGGAACGTGGCAACCCGAGTGCAGGGACTTGCGCGTTGAGATGAAGTAAAAGACTTCTTAAGCAGCCGACATTAAGTCCGGCCATGTACGACGAGCATCCACATTGGCAACAAGTGACAGCGGAAGAGACATCGAGAATCTGATAGGTTACTGCGCCGGCTACCTGGACAGGTGCCAAACATTGGGATAAACACACTTGCCGGTTGCGGCAGACGGAGACGAGGTTCGCTTCTCGGCCGCAGGTATCTTGCATACGAGTCTACTTGAGTGTTACAACGTATTATGTATATGTACTTGCGTCGCCTGTTAGCGTGACAAAGATACGGAGGTCGGAGGTTGACACACCGAAGACGGGTGTTGCCACCTAACCGATTCCAAACCGCTTCTGACATGCCGTTCGGTCCTGGAGCCAGGGCCCTGGAACGTTCACATCGGCGGATCCGCGGAGCGATGCTCAAAAGACGTCAATAAGATGCACACCCTCGACCGTACGCGAAGGCTCCGGGAGCGAATCGAGTTTCGGCCGGCATAACCCCAGCGTGGGTGTCTGGAATAGGCAGAGGGCATAGGGAAACTGCCAGTGCAACCCTAGAAAGACATTCCTACGAAGGTGCTTGTGTTAAACCGATGTGAAAATCATGTCCTGGCATTGTGAAGTCAGGTTTCGTTCATATTTCATAGATCCAATACCGATGACGCACTTGTTGTCGCTTCTATATGAAGGGGCTCCAGCAGTTCCTGCTCCAAGGCTTCCCTATGCGAAGTATCAGCGGGCACGAGCTCGAAGAAGCGTGTTGCGACCTGAACCGCATCTTCCCGCCTCCCTTCTCGGAGAAGGCTGCGGGTGGCCGCGCAATAGAAGAACGTGAGCATGCGTTGTCTGGAGGCCTCCGAGAGGCCAGGCTGTACGGGATAGTCTGTGATATCGGGGTTCCATGCCTGGGCACGCGTAACGGTCCGCTCCCAATATCCTAGTCGACGCTCGACGGCCGCCAGATCTGGCTTGAACTGGAGCCCATTTGTGAACTTGTCGAGTGTATCCTCGTTTGGCACGGATTGTAGGTGGAACATGTCAAGGACGACACGAGTAGCGTAGGAGAGGAAACCAAAGGAGAAGAACTTGTCGATGAAAACGTGGAAGATGCGACTGTCGTATAGGACACGAGGTGGGATCGGGCGTAAATAGTCAGTGGTCGATACCTCCGTGGTCGATGGAGGGGAGGGCTTCGGTCGAGTGGTGGGTACGAGACGGGGAAGGGAATAGGTATTCCGGGGCGCGTTGTAGGACGAAGTAACTGCGTCGACGAATTCTCGGTAGAGTCGGGCAACGGTAGCAGGGCGTTGGGCGTTCTCGATAACCGTTCGCCAGAGGAGGTACATATGCTCCTCAGTCGGAGTTAACCGACGCCGAATTGGAGGCAGGGGTCCAATTTGATGGAGACCAACTGTTCGGACTTTCGCCTTAGAGAGGTCGAGACGGTGCTCGGAGGAATGGATAGGTTTAAAGATCTCGGTGGGAACACCAACATGGTGAAAGTGATGTTCGAAGACACGCAGCAAGGAGTCTACGTGGTTGCGGTGCGGTTTGGCGTAGCATATCATCTCTGCAAGGGCCCATGAAGAGATGGCTGAAGGCCCAATACGGTACGCCAGGTTGCGGAGACGACGGAGGGCAGATTGCCGATTAGCAGTGAGGAAGGTAAGGAAGACCTTCGCAAGGTGAGGAGCAGGGATGGAGAGCTTTCGATGAAGTGCCTGCTTGACCGATCGTGCCGATCTCGCGAGCTCAGCGGGATCTCCGGTAGACGGAACAGTTACATGAGCGGGGCGCTGGCGCGCCAGGAGCTGAAATGACTGTTGAACAAGGTCAGTATAATCATACCTAAGGAGTCAGATAGAGTGCTCCCACCAAAAGAGGATCTTTGTCTATACCGGGGGCGAAATTCTGCTGTCGTTGGATGCGCTCCACGGCGCGGGCGTCTTCCAGCCTTTGGTCGGCCTGTAGGGAAAAGGCGAGATACTTGTAGGTGTTCTGAGTGACCCATATGCTACGCGAGGCTGCCAACTCGAGAAGCTGGAGAGCAGGGCGGTAACGGCCGCAGTCAACAAGGGATAGTATGGCAACACTGTACCAGGCACGGAAGTGCAACTGGGTCAAGGTGTGGGCGCGACGCTTCAGATGCTGGGGCCGCATCTCTTTGGTCTCGTGGTTCCATACAGCGATGCAGAACTCCTCCAAGAAGCGTCGAGTAAAATCTGACGGCGAGTACCGAGCAACAGTAGAGATAATCTCCTGAGCAACCTGGGTGGCATATCCCTTGGAGGCTGCAAGGAGTGCGAAGTTGGCTATGAGGGGAATGTCCGGAACGTGGTCCTTCCTCAGGACCTCGGTGAGAATGAAGCCCACTGAGCGCGTAACAACCTCGGAGGCAGGGACCAGAGACCACCACTTCATGAAGGCTTCCAACCGCTTTTGAGGGGCGAGGCTAGGTGTAGAAAGGACCTTGCGTGCGATAAAGTGGTAGACATGGTGCGGGTGAATCTCGACATTCATCTCTCTGAGCTCGGCATATACACGCTCCGCGTCCTCGTATCTTCTTGCTTTAACAAGATGCTGGAGAAGCGTACATGGGGGTGAGCCTGGGGTTATGTCGAAGAGGGTCGATTCCTTCTCTTCCTCTTTGGCAGAAAGGGTTGCGTATTCGTCTGTGGTCTCCTCGAATAGGGATGCGTCGGGAGGGTGGGATGGATAAGGATATGCCTTCATTTCTCGCATAGCGGGGGTCTCCTCGTTCAGGTTTACAGCGAGAGAGAGCGTTGGGGTGTTGACGAAGTGTCTGCCAGCCCCCATCCAGCCGCCGGCGTTGACGAGCGCGTCCCAGCGGAGACGGACCCGAATGAGCGAGTGCCATGGCGGGTGAGCAAGCACCCATGATGCCATGAACCGAGACCAGCTGTCGCGGCCAGGGAGGAGTGCGAGGTCGGGAGACCGGGATTGGTCGTTGTCGTCGACGATGGTCGCCTTCGGAGAACTGCTCTTCGGGCGCTCAAGGACAGAGCGCGCGCTCTGCCACTTGGTTCTGACCACCATCTCGCCCTTCCGCCATGTCCTCTCCAAAACGAACCGCCTCACCAGCACCTAACTCGTCGGACACCAAGCGCATACGCCTCACCGTGAACCAAGGCGTGACCCCTGTTGATCCAGAAAACGCGGCGGGGAAACGGAGCGAACTCGAACCAATCCAAGGTGGCGACATCGGAAACCTGCCGCCCGCCCCTCCTGCTACGCTCACGGAGCCTGCAAGCGCGGTCCCCGCGCGACTTTTGAAGGCTGAAGGAGAAGGAGAGGGTGGTGACGATAGCGGGGACGTCTCGATGGCGGAGGGCGGGGACGCGGCGGACGAGGAGGCGGAGTCTGGGGAGGAGAATGACGAGGAGGATCCCGCCCAGCTTGAGGCTACGCGACTACGGCTCGAGGAACAAGCCCGCAAGTATCTCGCTGCTCAAACACACGAGGTCATTATCCCATCATATGCGGCCTGGTTCGACATGTCCAAAATCCACCCCGTCGAACGGAGGGCCCTCCCCGAATTCTTCAACTCCCGGCACAGGTCGAAGACCCCAGCCATTTACAAGGACTACCGCGACTTCATGATCAACACATACCGTTTGCGGCCCTCCGAATACCTCACGGTGACCGCATGCCGGCGGAATCTGGCTGGAGACGTCTGCGCGATTATGCGCGTTCACGCGTTCCTGGAGCAATGGGGACTTATCAACTACCAGGTACGTTGCACGCCATTTCGTCGCATATATGCCCGCATATAACCGGCTATTCTATAGATTGACCCCGACCAACGACCTGCTGCCCTCGCACCCCCCTTTACGGGCCATTTCCGCGTCATCCTCGACACACCGCGCGGTCTGCAATCCCTCCACCCTGGTACTCGCCCAAAGCGTGAAGCGCAAGCTGCGGCTGGCATGAACGGTGCTGTGAAGTCCAGCTCCACGCCTGCACCTGCCTCTCTTGAGCTCCGGTCGTCAATATATCAGACATCTGCCAAGTCCTCGCGCCCCGTCTCCGCTGCGGAGGCCACCCAGCTCGCAAATGGCGCGTCTGCACCAAACGGCATCTCGGGAGACAACCCTACGACCATCAAGTACCAGTGTGACACATGCGGTGTGGACTGTACGCCCGTCCGGTATCACTCGCTCAAGACTAAGAACTTCGAGCTCTGCCCGCCATGTTACCTCGACGGGCGCTTCCCCTCGAACATGTTCAGCGGGGACTTCGTCAAGCTGACCTCCGCAACTGGTGCGAACGGGGTGCACCAGGTCGCGGGGGGCGGTGCGGACGACGACTGGACGGACCAGGAGATCCTGTTGTTGCTGGAGGGCGTCGAGCTGTTCGACGACGACTGGTCCGCGATCGAAGAGCACGTCGGCACTCGGTCCGCGCAACAGTGTATTCGCAAGTTCCTCCAACTGCCCATCGAGGACCCGTATATCGCCGCGGAGGGCGACATGGGTCCCCTCCGCTTCGCGCGTGTACCATTCGAGCAGGCTGACAATCCCGTCATGAGCGTCGTTGCATTCCTCGCGGGCGTCGTTAGCCCAGGGGTTGCTGCGGAGGCTGCGAAGACCGCGTTGCACGAGTTGACAAACGGGGACAAGAAGGACACGGAGGCGGAGGACAAGGTGGGCGAAGAGAAGGCCGCGAGCGGTGATGAGAAGAAGGACGAAGAGAGAATGGAGGAAGATCAGCCGCACAGCACCGCCGAGAACACGGAAGAGGCTCCTGCGTCGTCAGAGACGCGCCCAGACGAGATGCAAGTCGACTCTGGGGCCACCAGCGACGCCGTCGCCCAAAAAGCAGCCAAGACAATCCCGCACTCGCGCGTCGTCCGTGCTGCGGAGCTCGCTCTCAAGTCTGCCTCCAAGGCCGCTGGCGCGCTCGCGGACGCGGAGGACAACCAGATCAGGTCGACGTTGGCGTCACTCATCAAGCTCACGCTCACGAAGCTGGAGCTGAAGACGGCGCAGTTCGAAGAGCTCGAGGAGCTGCTCGAGGAGGAGCGCAAGAGCTTGGAGAGCGCCCGCATCGCGCTGGTCAGCGAGCGCGCCAACCTCAGGCGCATGCTGGACCACGTCAAGACCGAGCTCGCGAAGCACAGCCAGAACCCGGGTCCTGGGCTTGCTGCTGCTGCCAACCAGGCGCAGGGCGCGCTCGCCAGCAGCACTCAGGGTACGCGTCTTACGGAGGTGCAGGGTGGCGCTCCGATGGAAGGCGAGATGGGACCTGTTGGAGAGGGCGCGAATGTTGCGGCGCTGGGTTGAGTGAGGAGCGACGGTGCGCGGTCCTTTCAAACTTTACCTCACATGTTTTGTTTTCTGTCTTACGCATCTCGCTGTCTGATCGTTCGTATTGCTCCCTTGTAAATTGTTGCCTGTCAGATTATCCATAATATGTTGTAGTGGCTAGAGTTTCCCGATACCCGTGAGTGCGAACGCGCTGGCTGTGATAGATGCGCGTATGTCTGCCTTAGTTGGATTACTAAAGGGTGTGGTCTCAGGTCGGTATTAGATAAGGTGAGTATTTCGCGGACTTGGAACGTATTGGAGGCTAATTTTTTTCCTTAATCATTAGATTATGGAGCCCAGCTTTACGTCTTCAACTTGCGTGCTTGCATATACTGCCATTGTGTTCACCCACTTTAGATGCAGTGGAGCGATGGATTTGTACTTTGTAAGTCTCCTGTGGCCCGAGGATGCATAGAACTGACAGTTTCTCTTTAGATTTTGATGGGCCATATCATCCCTTGTAATCATTAGCCCCAATCTGCAAAGGCCGATAGAAGCGTGTCCCTCTCCGCAGCGTTAGAAGGCTAGGGCACATGTTGTAAGCATGCGTCTCTCTTCACCTTCACGACGGCTCGAGTCATTCTACGACATCTGTGTCTGCTGGGGCTAGAATCAGTTTAAGCTCAATCGACGGAAACGCGCGGCAAGACGGGGTTCTGCATACCAATGTGAAGCTACGCCCTAACTAAGGCCACTATTCGCGCTGATGACTGTGGCAGCGCGCGGCTGGTGAGTGCATACGACTAATCTCCCGATCCTATGACTGAATCTGCATTAGTCAGTTTACCAGCGACTGTACACTCTCCCCGCGCTCTGGTTAAGATTGCCGTGCCAAGCTCCCAGATGCCGTGACTTACAGTAGGCTTCAGTCGAGCGTTTCGTCGGATGGCCAAATGACTATAAATCTGTCTCACCCGAAGCTTAAAGTTTGAAGTATCAGCCATCCTTCAAACCGCTGCCATGATCACCCTCACAATCGCATCCTTGCACGCAGTTCTAGTGGGGTTGATTACTTCTGCGGTGATATGGTTTTGGAAGTATCGTACTCCATCCCGTCTCCCGCTTCCTCCAGGCCCAAAGCCGTTACCAATTATCGGAAACCTGCTCGACATGCCTTCGGAGGATAGGGCACGCAAGTTTCGGGCTATGGGAAAGACGTATGGTATGTTCTTCCGATTAATACCTCTGGGTCCATTAACATATCACTCGAAGGTGATATCGTCTACTTCGATGTCGTGGGCCAGCCAACGATCGTCATCAACACTTACGATGCAGCCGTATCTCTGTTAGAAACCAAATCCGCCAACACGTCCGACAGGCAGACTTGTAAGTGTAGCGAGCTTCAATCATTCTAAGCCTCGCATTCATCGCTGTTGTAGACTAGGTCTGACGGACAGAGTATTCGCATTAATGGGCTATGGGGCCCCTTGGCGTCAGCGACGGCGCACGTTCCACGAATTCTTCCAACAAAGCGCCATTCCGCAGTATCGACCGATCTTCCTCCGCCAGACGAAACTATTCCTTCAGAGACTGCAGAACATACCCGAAAAGTTCATCGCCCATTCGCATCTGTGAGTCCTCAACGTCATTCCCGGAAAAGATTATCGTTTACAAGACGGTCAGGGCCATTGGAGCATCCATTATAGAAGTCGTCTATGGAATCGAACTCATGGAAGGAGATAAATTCTTGTCTATCGCGAAGAAGGGAGCCGCCATTTTCAATAATGCTTTGACCCCTGGACGATACCCCGTGGAACTCTTCCCCGTGCTCAAGCACCTGCCTGCATGGTTCCCTGGCGCAGGATTCAAGCGGGACGCCGCGAAGTGGTTTCCTGATTCTTCTGCCGTGCACCAAGTTCCGTACGCCACGGTAAAGCGGGCTATGGTGAGGTGATGCTATAATTGTTCTGCTGATCGCTGACAGTGGCCGCGGGGATTACGTTCACATTCAGGCTCAAGGAACTGCTAGACCATGCATGACTACTATACTGCTGGAACGTGCGGCAAATAAAGGACAATTGTCACCTGACGAGGACCAACTTTTCCAAGACGTTGCTGGCTTATCGTATAGCGGCAAGTCCGTCCCTCCTTACATGTCACATATCGCTTACTAACCATACCATCAGCCGGTACTGACACGGTGAGTGGTCTTACGACCCATACTTAGGGCTACTCTGATATAACTCTCCAGAGCTATACCTATTTTACCACGTTTTTCCTTGCGATGGCCATACACCCGGATGTCCGGCGACGGGGCCAAGCAGAACTGGACGCTATCGTGGGACCTGAACGCCTCCCTACATTCTCCGATCGACAGTCTTTGCCTTACGTCAACGCAATAGTGAAAGAGTGTCTCAGGTGGCATAGCGTCCTGCCTCTTGGGCTTCCCCACCGAGCTATGAACGATGACGAGTATAATGGATATCGTATACCCGTAGGAACGGTCCTGCTAGCCAATGCTTGGCAAGTTGTCTTCTCCAGAGCTTCGACCGCGACCTTACATTGATTTTTCTCTATAGGGCTATGTCACGCGACCCCGCCGCATACCCCGATCCGGACAAGTTTACGCCTGAAAGGTTCATCAAGGATGGGGCCATTGACCCTACTGTTCGGGACCCGCTCAAGTATCAGCTTGGTTTCGGTCGCCGGTACGCACTTTCATCTTATGGTTCGACGTTGGGTACGTTCTGATGGCCTCGCTAAAGCATTTGTCCTGGGCTTCACTTCTCTTCCGAGGCCTTGTTCATCTTCATTGCTTCGGTACTCCATGTGTTTGATATCTTACCACCTCTTGGCGATGATGGGCAGCCAGTCCTCCCGACCCCGGTGTTTTCAGACAGCACTATGTCGTGAGTACCTTCACTATCGGTCCATAACCTGAGCTCATTCAATCTGTTTACTTGAATAGCCATCCAGAACCTTTTACTTGTAGGATCTTGCCCCGGTCTGCAGCGGCAGAGGCTCTTCTAGTCTAGGTGCACAGGGACAACACGTAGTCCCGGTTGATTCGGGGAGTATTAGATATCCATAGCTCAGGCTATTAGGGGTATATAACTTTCCGAGTCATTGACTGATAGAATATCTCTGCCCTCTCGATGCTGTACACATAGTGTTTGTTTGGGGTTATATTTGAGCCAAAATTCTGGTATGCTTAAACACTATGTGCTACGTGGGACTAGAATTGGGTCGCAAACCAGAGGTTTCAGGCTCATCTTGCCTTACATACTCAACCCATTCTTTCTAGTTTTACCCTCAGAGCTGGATGTAAGTATGGTTAAGTCGATGCCGAGCCCTCATGTCGGATGGGCGCTGAATGACAACTCAAAGCTTACTCAGCAAGCCCGCAACTTGACCGCGTAACTAATTCATCTTTAGGAACATACCAGAACCTTCTGTCCAAGTACCAAGGCGTTCGCTATAGACAAGTACACAGGGCCATACCAAAGGTTTAGAGTGGGATTCAAGTCGCGATGATCCTTGGAAACTCCTTGCTGACCCCCATCCACGCCTAGGACTCCCACTGCCTCCTGCCTCAGGAATTGCCGCATACATGCACCTCACTCCTACTGAACGGCATCAGTTCCGGGTTGAGCCCACCCAGGAGGTAATCCAAGCCGCAGAGACGACCATCCGCACACACGAGGACAGCATCGCGGCCCTCGAAGACCGCGTCGGGGTCCTCCTCGCGCAGGTCCGTAGCCTGCGCTACGACCAGGCGAAACACCGCGCTGCCATCGAACGTTGCCGCGGACTCATCACCCTCGCGCGGCGTCTCCCCGACGAGCTCCTCATCAAGATATTCGGGCACCTCATTGCGGACGGTTGGACGCGTGCGCCGGTCGTCGTCTCGCACGTCTGCTCCTCCTGGCGGCGCGCGGCACACGCGCCGACGGTGTGGTCTTATGTGTACGTAAATTGCGACGACGGGAACGTGCACGAAAGGACGAAGTTTTGGCTGCAGATGGCGAACGGCGCGGACTTGCATGTCACGGTGACGGCGTCGTGGCGGACCCCGCACTGGCAGATCAAGCAGCTCATGGGGATACTCGTCGAGCGAAGCTCCCAATGGCAGTCGCTCAAGGTCGAGACGGACTCGATAAGGCACGCCGAACTTACCCTCCAGCAGTGCTCGAGGCCGCTCCCTGAGCTCCGGACGATCGTCGTCAAGACCAACGCCGTGGATAGCGCGGACGCAGCGGTGTCTGACCTAGGGATTCTAGAGGGTCGGTTCACCAGCGAGCACACACCGCGGCTTGCTCGGGTCGAGTTTGCCTCCCCCGTTGTCCCGAGCGTGCCCATCTTCCCGCCGCACATCACCAGCCTCGCGCTCGAGATCCACGAGAGTCCCGCGCACCGTCCGCTCTCCGCCGCCTGGCTCATGGATGTCCTCGAGCCTCTCACCAACCTCCACACCCTCTCCATAACCGTGCCCCTCGTTTACGACCACGCCTACGTCCCGTCTCCGGACCCCATGCGGGCCATCTCCCTCCCCTTACTCTCCACGTTGGTCTGCTACGGCCCTACGGACCTGAACGAGCTCCTCCCGCACCTACACACGCCCGCCCTCCGCGCGCTGCACCTCCGCTCGCTCGAGGACCTGGGCTACCGCCAGCAGCCCATCGCGCCCTCGCTCCTACGCTTCCTCACATTGTCCGCGCCGCCGCTCGAGCTCCTCGAGCTGCACGACATCGACTTAGCCCCCGACGCGTTCGCCGGGGTCTTCGAGGCGCTCAGCGCGTCGCTGCGCGAGCTCCGCCTGCACGAGTCGTCCATCTCGGACGCGGCTGTGCGCCTCCTCTATGGCCCGCGTGGGCTGTGCCCGAATTTGCGGAAGATGGACTTGCGCTGGTGCGGGATGTTGCAGGGCCGCGCGCTCGTCGACCTCGTGCGCAGCAGGCGTGCGGCGGACTCGGATGCGGGCGCGCCGATCGAGGAGGTGGGGGTGGTGAACTGCGCGTTCGTCAGGGAGGAGGACGTGCTCGATCTCGCGCGTATGACGGTCTGTCGGATCGTCATGCGGGACGGGGATGACTATTGCCGTAAGTTGACCTCACCTAGCCCTCTCTAGTTGCGAATGCGGATATATGGTGCTGATGCTGGTCCTCTTTGCTAGGGACGCGTGGGCTGGGTTGTTGCAGCAATGGGCGGTATAGGACGCGGTTGAGGTTGAGGCATATGTCAGAGTTCGCGCCTGGAGGTGACTCGGACATCCGGCTTGTATTGTGAGCGGTGTTGTGAGCGGTGCAACGGTTTCAAAGTGCGGCTGGAATAGACTTGCTGCAAATCTCTAGGGGCTAAGGATGTAGCAATAGAGTCCACTATCTAACGTCGTGATTGTCGTCCATGGTGGTCCTTAACATAGATGTACCTCTCTAGAGATGATGTCCCAATGCCCGACATGACGCGCTCTACTTAGCCCCAGGAGTCCACTCGTACATCGGCAACTCCAACAAGAGCGTGCGCTTCAACCACATCGGCAACGCCCGATACACAGCTGGGGGAAGCGGGACGAGGATGGACGTCTGCGCGCGGTACGCCTGGTAGTTCGCCCATGCGGCGTTCGCGGGCTGCCGCTCCCCGAAGTCGTTCCCCGACTCCGAGTCGTCGTCGGGGTACGCCATCTTGTAAAACCGTTGCGCGACAGGCTTCTCCGCCGTCGGAACCCCCGAGCCGAATAGTAGCAGGCTGATAAAAAGATGAGTACCTACATATATGCGGATGACGGACAGTGGTACGTACACCATGGTGAACAAAGGCGAGACGAGGGAGCCTAGTAGGGCGGCCCGGGCAGCGGAGTTGTGGGTCCCGCCGAGCGCGGGTGCGATTGAGAGCGTCCAGATGCCCCACCAGCACAGGATCCTGCGCGAGTGGAAGGGTAGAATGAGCAAGCCGGATACCGTCCGAGGTACAAGTCGGTTTACTCACTCTCCGAAGTACGGAGGGTGGCGGGACCATGTCCACAAGCCGATCTACGTATATCGTGAACGCATATAGTCAGCATATAGTCAGTATATATACACTGTGGGAGGTACGACTTACATCGATAGGCTTTTCCTTCGGCGGTTGGATGGATTTGTACTGGAATTTCTGCAAGTCGGCGACAGACTCGATGAACCAGCCAATGGCCCAGATGATGATGCCGAGAATGTCGCTGGCTTGACCAAAGCTGGGTGCCTGCCCGTCCGTGACCTTGGGAGAGTTCAGGATGATGACGGGGAGGGACACGGTCCAAACCCAGATTATTTGGCCTGCGACGAATTGGTAAATACGGTGCATGCGAAGCTGTCCTTGCTGGCACTCACCAACCCAAAATCCGAAAAATTTGAAGAAGTGAGACCGGATTTCATCGAACCTCGTGTCACTTCCAGTCTTCAAGACGCGGAATAGGAGAAATGCTAAAGCCAAAAATGAGTGTTTCGGTACGTGCTGTGATCGAGAGACCTAGCTTATATGCACCTGAGAGACGAGCAGCCCAGACCATGACGAACACGCTGGCAAGGATATTTCTGGCATTAAACTCTTGTCCTAGCAAGAGCGTGAGGAGAGCTAGAAGGTGCGTCCCGTTAGCTCCGTATGCAACCTGCAAGCAACAAAGATGGCTATATGCACCAAGAATGAAGAAGTTTGAGCCTCCAGTAAAGTCGGTGATTTTGTCGAACTGGGCGATCGCCAACCATCCTCAGCGACACTGTACAGATCAGTTATGGGCGATTTGGTATACCTGGAAGGTCCAAGCAATAGCGAAGCCCGAAAGCTGATACCCCACGGTAACCAGGATGGTTATGGCGAGGTAGTAACCGTCAAGGACGTGTGCCGGAGAGCCCATATGCATACCGTCGAGGTTCGATGGGGCTAAGGATGTGGGGACATGAGAGGGACATGAGAGGAGTTACTCGGCTATATAGCTTCCATGCCCGTAGCCCGCGGGATCAAAGGAAGCTGTCGCGGCGAACCAGTACGCTCGATGGGCGCCAGCTGTGGTTCTCTCGATCGAGACGACCATGGGCGCCTACTCCGGAGAATGTTTGCGCGTATTTGTGACTGCGCAGAAAATGGGGATGCAGATGACGTCAGTGGGTGTTCTCCAACTTTACGGTGCCACGCCATGCCACCGATTGCTCCTCCTTGTTTTTCTCTGCATACCCACCCCTCGATACGACGTCCATAAAGCCCGACGCTCTTTCAATTGTCGCGCTATAAGACGACCATCATGCCTCGGGCTAGGAAGCACCCTTACCAGGCGGACATGCCTTACGCCAAACAGCCCCTCAAGGCCATCTACGTCTTCCAGAGACTGTTCACGACCATCGTGATGTGCATGTGGTGGGCAATATACTACACCATTATGCCGCGCCGATACCGCCCAAGACCGTCCTGGACCATCAAATGCATCCTCGCCGTCAACTTCACAAGGCGCATATACAAGGTCACCGAGCTCGCCGGGGTCACCTGGGGCACGCGCGATCCCAACAAGGAGTGCAGCGAACGCAGCCTCAAGCACACGAGGTTCGAATGGGTCGACCCCCTCCCCCAGGAGCTCCGCAGCGGGATCATCGCAGACCCGCAGGTCCCGTTCCGGCGGGTGGGGTGCTTTGTGTGGCCGAAGGAGCGGCCGACGTGTGAGTAATCCGCTCTCCGAGGCGTTTATGCCTGACTTGTTGACACTCCCGGCCCGCGCATATAGTCCCCGGCAATGGCTCTGAGTCTTCGTCGCCCTCGCAGGACGGCTTGATAGAGTTCGAGGCATCCGCGGGAGACGTGCCTGTCATTGGCATCTTCATGCACGGCGGCGGGTATTGTCATATGTCTGCCCACGAGATGGCGCCTACCTCCCAGATTCCTGCACGACTAATTAAGGTGAGTTCTACATATGAACCAGTGAGGATGGACACAACGTTTGCCGCGAGGGTGTTCCGACCATAGTGTATGCGGCTAGCTGTTTTGGAACATGTCCTGGAAGGGGAATGACAGTGGCGAGGGACGTGTTCCAAAACTTCTGGTTAAGTTCCGTGTTGATGGATGGGGCGTCCCCTCTCGGCAGCTCGCGATGCGTTTCGCTCGCGATCAAGGCGGGACGCGCCAGCCTAGTAGTAGTCTACCGTGATTACTGCCTTCGTGAGGCCCCATGCGTGGCCGTGTCTTAGAAATGCGGTTCAATTGGTGTTTTGGTTGCGCGAGCTCTATATCTGTAATTTGCGTGCACCCTGAGTGTACACGCAACCTATCGCGGCGGAGAAAACTCGCCCCATTAAGCTCCGGGTCGGACAGAAATCAGGACGCGTCCCTGGCATGTGCATATAATCAAATTCCGTATATGAGAAGTTTGCGCGGGGTTGAGGCATCGCCCTAGGTTGTGGATTGGTCTTCGGCCGCGCGCTCGCGATAAAAGAATTCTTTGGACGTTTCGGAACACCTCTACTCCCTTTCAGTTGTCTCTCACTTAGCCTCGTTCTGACTTGTTGTGCAGGATCACGCATTTAAGGAGATCCACTCCGTCGAGTACCGACTTCTTCAGCACGCGCCTTTTCCTGCAGCCGTCCAGGATGCTGCTACTGTGTATGCGCACCTGATCCGCCATCATCGATGCAACGCACGCCCTGGGGGAAGGAGGATGTTCAGTTCGCAAACATGCATCAATGGCGACATTAGATGTCAAAACAGCGATTTAGATTTCCTAGACGTCGACGGACGGTCCCGCGAGCGAGCGAAGAACCGGAAAGAGAATGAAGAAATCCATACACGCGTCGCAGAGGCAGCTTCACATGTGGCGTGCAAGATCATCCTCATCGGGGACAGCGCCGGCGGGAACCTTGTGCTCGCGCTCGCGCGCTGGATACGGGACGAGGGTGTCTTACCCCCGCCCGATGGCCTGCTCCTGCTATCGCCATCTTGCGATCCTTGTATGTGGATGGCCTGTTGTTCGATCTATGGTTGATCTAATGACATTTTCCTCCAGCACATGCATTCCCTGAGACCCCTTCGTCATACATACCCCGTCCGCACGCAGGTACCGACTACCTCGTCGACACGCCCGAACCCCGCGCGCTCCTCCAGCGCACCTTCCTCGGCCACAACCCGCTCGAGACTATGCACAGCCCGTATGTGAGCCCGGCGTCGATGCGCGTCCTTACCGCGTTTTACGGCGACGCATTTGCGTCGAGCGTCGCGGACCTCACTATTGCGCAGCTCGATGACGACGAGCACCGCGAGTTCCTCCGCACTATGGTCTCCGCGCCTGCCACTCCGGTGCCGATGGGCTCCCGCACGGACACGAGCACGAGCCTCGGCCCGTTCCTCGTCGGGCCCGGGCCCCCCGTCATGAACGCGAGCCCGAACACGAGCTCAGACTCCGGTGCAGACGCGCCCGCGCCGGCGGGGAATGCGAACGCGGTGCGGAGCCCGACGTCGCTCGCGCTGCCGGTGATCGCGTCGCCGCGCGGGCTGAGCCTGTTCAGCGAGTTCCCGAAAACGTGCGTCGTGCTCGGGGACGCGGAGCGGCTCGAGCGTGAGGTCGCGAAGCTCGTGGGCGCGATGGAGCGCGACGGCACGGCGGTCAGGACGATATGGGTCAAGGACGCGCCGCACGACGTGCTGCAGATGAAGTGGTGGGACGAGCGCGTGCGAGACGGGGTGTGGGGGCAGATCGAGGAGTGGGTCGCTGAGGTGTGAGGGGGTCGGAGCGAAGGTGTGGGGGGAGCTTCGGGGGGGTTTATGTGGTTAGATTTTTTGAGCCGATGTATGCGCGAGGAGATGGGCAAGTCGCATATACGTAAGTAGAGGTTGTAGAGCGCGGATTTAGTGGTAGATGCGGAGTGGCATTGTATAATGTATTCTTATGCTTTCCATCGTAATATTTTGTACTAGCATGGAGCTTGTAAGCATTATCCTTTTCTTGTACATCCACTATGAACTTCAGATGGCCGGCACTGTGCCAGAAAAATGGACGTTTGCAGGTTCGATCTCGACTTCTCCCGACCGTGTAGATTAGACTGAGACAAAGATCAAAACCAGAAGTTGCTATCTTCTGACGTGTTTTGTCGAGATTAAACGATTTCAGAAACCACTTCCACTTGCATCCGTATTTCTACGAAAACATTCCCTACCCCTGCTCTGCCCCTGCTGCAAGGATACCCGTTTGCGAGCCTTCGTGACGGTGGGTTGATGTCGACTTGCATGTGTCACAACACCCATACTACAACAGTCACGTCGTGACTTGCACAGCCAGGGGACACAGCCATCACACGGCAATTCTGTCAGACCGCCTTGGCCCAGCTTGGCCCACACGGCCACATCATGCACTGTCAGCACGTCAAGGCAACATATAGAAAGTGCCGACTTCCTTGCATTTCTGCCTTGCTTCTTCGGATCCGCCACTAGACCCCACATCAAACGTTAACTCAATAGCCAGTATGCTCGAGAGCGGGCAGGTCTATGTCCTACTCGGGACGTTCGCCATCATATTCATCCTCCAGAGGTTCAGCGCATTCCGACAGGAAGAACGCGCAATTGGGTGCGACCCGAATTTCAAACAGTAACGTCACAAGTGGCTGACCAGGAGGGATACATGTCTACAGGCATTGGCCCGGCCTCCGGACGGTATTCAACGACCGCTGGCTCTTGCCTCCCTTCCGGGTGAAGTGGATCACCCCTGGTATACAATGGCCGTTCTACACCAATTATGACGACTTTGAGAAGACGGGGTGGGACGTCATCACCGCGGTACGTTCTCGATGTGCATGCACCGCTGTACGATAGGAGCCCTCGATGGGCACTGTACGACACCGTCTACTTGACACGAGAAGCGTGGATATACTTAGATCGAATGACGCTGACTTGTGCCATAGATAAACGTATTCCCACGCCCAAAAGCGGACATCTACATCGCGGACCCGAATATCACCAGGGTCAGTATTCGGGTTCTAGCCCCTATTGTCTACCCGGGACTGAACTGCAACCTGCGCAGGAAATAATCGGCGCGCGTGCGCGTTTTCCGAAGCCGACTGAACCCTACGAGCTCCTGCGAGTGTTCGGCACAAACATCATCGCCACCGAAGGCGACGAGTGGAAGCACCAGCGCAAGATCGTCGCCCCGGCTTTCTCGGAGGTACGTCCCCCCATTTTTGGCGGCAGCTACCATGGCGCGAATGGGGGCTAACGATGACGGCAGAGGAACAATCGCCTTGTCTGGGATGAGACGGTCCGGATCGTCGAGGACCTCTTCCAGAACGAGTGGGGATCGCGCGAGGTGGTTGACGTGGACCACATCATGGACATCACCGTGCCCGTACGTCCGCCCAGAATCTCCTGCTGGCCGCCGTCAAACTGCTGACATCGAAATCCGACGTGCACCCGCCGCGCGGCACTCCCGTTTGCCTCCTGTAGGTCACCCTTCTTGTGATTGGCGTCGCGGGCTTCGGGCGCCGCATTACTTGGAACGAGGACAAGATCGCGCCGCCGGGGTACACGATGACGTTCAAGGATGCACTATATGAGGTGTCGCACCGCCTGACGTGGAGGGTCATGTTCCCGGAATGGATGCTGCGCTGGGGCACGCCGACCATGCGCAACTTCATGAGGGCGAACGACGAGCTCGAGGTGCGCCGTGACTTGTTCGCGTCTGCCGATGTTGGACTTCGGAGCAGCTAGCTGAGGTGCCCATCTATTCTTTTGAATTGACAGAGCTACCTCAAGGAGATGATTGAGGGACGACGGTCGGCAAAGGTCAAGGAGGAGCGGCACGACTTGTTCAACAGCTTGCTGGACGCGAACGAGGCGGAGGAGGACAACGCGGCGAAGCTCTCTAACGAGGCACTCCTCGGTATGTACGATCGAATATCGATCTGTGTTGGGATTGCTTGACATGTGGATGGCTCTAGGCAATGTCTTCCTGTTTCTTGTGGCTGGCTACGAGACAACCGCGCACACCTTGGCCTACGCGTTCATCCTGCTCGCGCTGCACCAAGACGAACAGGAGGCGTACTACCAGAACATCAAGTCTGTCCTATCCGACGGTAGAAGTCCCGTGAGTACTCCCCAATCTTCCTCGGGAACACCCAATTTCGACCGCTCGGCTTCTAGGCATACGAAGATTTCAGCTCGCTCTCTTACTCGCTCGCGTGCGTGTCTGCTCTCCTCCAGTCGGCACTTTCTCTGATATCTGCTCAGCGTCATGAACGAGACCCTCCGTCTTTTCCCTCCCGTTGTCTTCATCCCCAAGGTCAACGTCGACGACGTCACCTTCACCACCACGAACGCCGCCGGCGAGAAGGGCACCATCCCGGTCCCCCGCGGCTCCTACATCACGATCTGCACCCCCTCGCTGCACCGCAACCCGCGCTACTGGAAGGACCCACACGAGTTCAAGCCCGCGCGCTTCCTGGGCCCCTACAACCGCGACGCGTTCCTGCCGTTCAGCGGCGGCCCGCGCGGGTGCATCGGCCGTGGGTTCGCGGAGACGGAGGGCGTGGCGGTGCTGACGCTCATCGCGTCGCGGTACAAGGTCGAGGTGCGGGAGGAGGCGCAGTTCGAGGGCGAGACGTTCGAGGCGAGGAAGAAGAGGCTGCTCAAGAGCGTGCACAGCTTGACGGTCTAGTGCGTTTTTTTTTCTTCCTTTTCTTTGGCGTTACGGCACGTTGCGCGAGGGATGGGTTCCTGACGCAGAGTTACAGCCCGGAACGTGCGCCGCTCGTCTTCAAGCGTAGGTGATTGTCGTGTCACCCCCCATCAGCCGTGTGGTCGCAGGAGAAAAAAGGATATACATTTCGAGACGGTCACCCCTCGTTGTGATCCCGCTCAGTATTCACAGCTCAGTCGTGGGACGGGGTTCGCTCCATGTGTCCATGCAGTGCGCTGGCGAACTCGGGTGCTTATGTACATTGGATGGGGTTCAAGAGTCCGTGTCCTTTTCGACCGAGTCAAGAAGAAAAATGGCGCCAGACAAGTGCGCCACCCTGCAGCATGCCGCGTGAATCGCCAAGTATTCGCGGTTTGGCAATGCTAGGCGAGGATCCGCAGATTGGAAGGTGATCTTCTGTCCCGCGACGACGCCATACGGTAGGATCCAAGGGGAGCAGAGGCGGTAGCGGTCGCATGCGTCCTTGACCAATCGCCAGGGGTCAATTGAGGCGATAGACGAGGGTTGAACCCGAAATCGACGCACCTCGATGGGTTCGAACCACATGCTGAGGCTGTCAAAATGAGAGCGCAAGTCGCGGGTCATCATCATGACGTTGTCGAGGGAATGGAACTTGTCCGCGCTCGCGAAGTCGTCGGCGATGTCGGTGTAGCCGAGGGTCCTTAGGACGGCCCACCATGAGGCGTTGTAGCCGCCGCCGTCCTTCAGAAATTTTAGCACGATATCTGTCATGGAGCCAAAAAAACACTTACCTCGTCCTCTTTGCTCTCGATATCCATGTCGGTGGGCTCCGCGAATATATGACACGCTGTAAGGTAAACCACAAGATCATTGTAAGCCTCGCCGGTCAGATCGCAGAGGTCTACGGCGCGTTGTCGGTCCAGCATGCGTGTCACTATGCAGCGATGATCCTCGCGTTCCATTGCCTGTACCAGTGAGCCGCGTGGGATTAACGAACTTGAAGGACAATCTAAGGACAGCTAGCGCGGTGGCATACCAGTTTTCGCGCCGTAGAGTCCGTCATCGGGGTCTCCGCGAGCATCCGGTCGACCTCTTCTTTCGCAAGCGAGAGGGAGGTGCGACATGATGTGGTGAAGAACGACGACGATACGTCGCTGGAACTCGAAGACGGCGAGTCGGACATGTCAGGGGTCCCGCCCTTGCGCTTGCAAACTCGACCCCGGCTGCGTCAGACGATTCGATCCAGGGACGGGTAGCTTGGCACTCACGCGGACGCAATAGGGAATCCCTGTAGAACTCGCCCAACTTGTCCAACGCCTCCACGTTGGCTTCGTCGATCCCTTCGAGTTCCGGGTCCGTTCGGCAGGACAGTATGCTTCTTGCGACCTCGGAGATGGCTGCGTCCCGAAAAAAACGAGACCGAGACAGAAGGTATCCGAGGATGCGAATATTGACCAGCTTCGTCCTCACGGTTCTGTCTTGCGCGGCGAATGGCAAGCGGCTCTGGGTGGCTTGAGGGTCGACGGCATGCTCGGCGAGGTAACACATCTTATATGCGTCGACGACATCGGCGCAGGGATGTGCGAAATCCTCTGTGAGGGGCTGGAGGAACCGTAGGTTATCCACGCGAGACATCTTAATCTTCAACGAGAGAAGAGACGACGATGGCTTGGACGACGGTTAGGTTGGCAGCTATTGTTGATGGGGACTGATAAACTGCCAGTGGGTACTCTTGAATCAACCAGAAGGAGGTTGCGTACTTAAACTTAAGTGCATAGGGGTGCTTAGTTGGTACTATGGCTCCACCTCGTCCCGTGGCTGGCAGTGCTAGCCGCGTGCGTGTAGTGGCCACCGTCACTACGTTCGAGCCCGCGGCTACCATTGCCACATCCGAATCCGCGCGCCGCTCTGCTCCCTCATCCTCGTCCCACTCGTCACCTTCATTTTCTTTGGATTCCGCGTCGTTACATCATACAGCCCCTCGAGTATACTTACAGTACTCATGTACGTACCTTGTTCTGACGTGGGATCAATGCACTGTTTTGCCCGATTTCCTCGTTCTTGCCGCGCGTTCTCGTTCCTCGCTCACCAGCTTCGAGCTCGGTTCTGCGCATTACAGTGCGGCGTCTGGGGAGCCTGAGCCTCTCGCCAGAGCCTTTCCCTTCCCCCATCCTTCCCCAAGAACCTCCACCGTTGTTCTCCGCCTCCGTCGCAGTCGAAAAGAGTAGAACTTTTTTGAGAGTCACTGGCACGGTAGAGCGGGCGAGGAGAAAGGAAGCGGAGACGGCATCGGTGACTTGGAAGTGTTGCCGCTCGATCGAGTTGGGACCACCGCCACCTGCAAATAGCTACAAACATCCACTTGGCGATTCCCAGAAGGCGCTTGTTGCCCTTTGTTGCCATGCTGGTAACTCCCTGCTTCCAGAGAGACCCAGGATCCTCCTCGCTCAGTCCTCTGGACATTCCTTCATTATCAACTTCAGTCTCTAGTTCCTCCACTTATGTCTGAAGCCGATGAAAGACCACCCAAGCGCGCACGGACGGACGAGGACGGCGCGGACTTGAAGGAGCTGACACGAGACGGGGAGTTCTGGCTCGAAGACGGCAACGTCGTACTGGTTGCTGGAAAGCGTGCATTCAAGATATACCGGGGACTGTTGGCGATACAGTCCCCGATATTTGCCGATATGTTTGCCACTGCCAATCCCGCCGCCGGCCCACTCTACGATGGATGCCCTGTCGTTCGTTTGTCCGATTCTGCAGAGGATTTGAGGCATCTCCTGCACGCTTTGTTACCTCGGGCCGAAACATCGTGAGTTGCAAAATGCACATGAGCGCGCAATGGACAGCATGGACGTTGTTGATGTGTTTCCTCTGCAGAGTTTCTCCAGTGGACCATTCAGGACGTAGTTGCAGCTTCAACGAGCTCTCATCGTTGACGCGTCTTGGCCACAAGTATCAAGTCGAATTCATCGAGCATCGAGCCGTCGCATGCCTAAAGACTCTATTCACGGATAGTCTCGATAAGTGGGACCAGTTAATTGATCCGTTCGATGTCGGCGATGGACAAGAGATCGGTGCAGTTGGTCTGGCAAGGCTCACCAACAATCCTGACATGCTTCCGCTGGCGTTTTACTATTGCTCTATTCTACGCGGGGCCGTAGCGCGTGGGTGGACTCGTGAAGATGGGACGGTGGAAACACTTGAGCCAGCTGACCTGGAACGGTGCATTAACGGCTACGGAGTGCTCCAGGGCGAGGCCGCCGACGCTTTTGCTCGGATATTCGCCGTCCGCGACAATCCACGGTGCACCACGCCCCCTGCCTGCAACTATTCCCTATCCCAATTCCATCAACTGTCCAGAGCCTACCCTGAACGTTTCTGGCTCCTGCACGGAAGGATGGGTGTCTGTCGGCAATGGATGGAAGATTATAAGATCGGATTGTGTCTCCCATGCTTTGAGGCTATGCGCACGCGAGATACCAATGAGCGACGGGCCGTATGGCGCAAGCTTCCTACAATTTTTGGCTTACCAACGCCAGATGGATGGAAAGTGTAGGGTGCCGGTGAGTCCTTTGGCCGTCTTTATTCAGGCTATCTCGGTCTGCTGACGACCTGGTAGAACGTCTATATCCATTCCGCATTCCCGATGCCATACGACCTGTCCTTGCACCCATCCCGCTTTTCTGTTCCATGTGTCCCGCAGGTCAATCGGTCCCGTGGGATCGGGTTTCGTTCATGTCTCTCTTTCCGTTGTACCATCCCCTTCCCGCTCATTATCTCCTTGTCCATCCCGTCAACCACTCAGTACTCAGCGCCATGCCCCTTCCCCCAACCCTAGTCCAGAAAAAACGCCCCTGCCACTTCCGAGTCGCTCAGACTACCACTAGCCAACGCCGTCGGCGGTGGTGTCAACCGAGAAGGCTCCTTCCTTCCCTACGTGCCCCGAACCGGCACTGGGTTACTTCTTCAGATTTGCAGACGCAGGAACGTTTGCGATGACGAACACCACTAGGTTCCATTGCGTCGCCTCGAACGCTATCTCGCCAACTTGGTCGCGCTTGCTCAGGTGGAGCAGCACCACCGTTGCTTGCTTAGCGCGGTGCCGCTCGTCCTACGGAGCCCAGCTTCGTCTTCGTGATCAGGGACTCGGAGCGTGGGACGATAATATCGACGTATGTAAGCACTGAGCTTTTGTTTGGGGTCGGCGCGATGGACTGGCTTGAAATAGTGCCCGGGTACATCATGTATGTGCGGTATCATATCACTAGGACGTCGTGTGTGATGCGGGATTTGGAGCGCGGATCTTTGAGATGATTTCCAAGGATGTGTTTCGGGTCTTGTTCGCGGTCGAGGTACTGTATGTTGATTACAATCGTTAAACTTTGGAGTCGATAAGCGGACGAGGGTACCACTGCAGCATCACGCCAGAGTCATGACCCGTATGATAGTATCGTATCGCCAGAGGTGTGGTTTCAGTCGTGGATGCGGGGGGGGGGCCACTTTGGTAGTCGTTGTGGCCTAGGTGTATGTAATACATAGTAAGAGCGTTACGTCGTATCAACACCGTTCTCTCGTACATCCACTCCCGTCGCAACTTGAAGTCTAGGGCTGGGATCGGGGTCCGAGTTCATATCTTCCTCAGAAGTGTTGAAAAGAACAGAGGCACCGGACAAGTGCGCCACTCTACTGCACGCCGCATGAAAGCGAAGGTATTCGTGGTTTGGCAGGGGTAAGCGGGGGTCTGTCGATTGGAAGGCGATCTCCTGCCCCTTGACGAGCCCATGCGGTGGTTTCCAAACGGAGCAGAGGCGGTAGCGATTGGGCACGTCCTAGTCATCCTCATTGAGTCGCGACCGGAGTGCGTGGGGTAAGAGTAAAAGACGCACCTTAACAGGCTCAAACCACAGATTCAGTCTGTCGAAATGCCCGCGCAAGTCTCCGGTCATCATCATGACGTTCTCGAGCGAATGGACGCTTTCGGGGGCCGCGAGGTGGTTGGCGACGTCGGTATAGCCTAGGCTCTTCCAGAGCTCCCGCACATTACGGGCATAATCATGCTGCATGGAGCTCAGCGAAATATTTGCCAAAGGACGAAGAAAATACTTACCTCGCTCATTGAAGTATCCCCGATCTCCAAGTCGGTCAAATCCGGGAGGATATGACAAAACTGTAGGCAATCAACGTCGTCCGCGTAGACCTCGCCGGTCCGAATGTGGAGTCCTTCGGCGAATGGTAGATCGAGGATACGCGTGACTATGCAGCGATGATCTTCACGGTGGTCCGTCTGCGGGCAGCATGAGAATGACGCCGAAGGGTGATTGAAAGACATTCTCTATAACACACCAGCTTTCTTGCCGTAGAGTAACTCTTCGGGATCTCTGCAAGCAGCTCGTCGACCTCTTCTTTCGCAAGCGGAAACGAGGCCCAGCCAGGAGGATACGATTCGGCGAAAAACGACGGCTCGGAGGACGCTTCACTGGCATTCGAAGACGGCGAGTCGGATGCGTTAGGAGTTCCACCCTTATGTTTGTAAACTCAACCACCGCTGCGTCAGACGAATCACCCCTAGTCTAGGCAGCTTGACACTCACATGGCCGCGACATGAAATCCTTGTAAACTCGACCAACTTATCCAATGCTTCCGCGCTGGTTTCCTTGGACCCCCTGCCAATATCTTTCTGGCAGGAGGTGATACTCTTCGCGATATCGAAGATGGCTGCGTCCGAAAGAAACCCAGACTGAGACAGAAGATGCCCGAAGAGGCGAATATGGATCAGCTGCGTCCTCACGGTTTCGTCCTGAGCGTAGAATGGCAAGCGGCTTTGAAGAGCTTGAGGATCGACGGCATGCTCGGCGTCGTGGCACGTTTTGTATGCGCAGACGACATCAGGGCTGGGATGCGTGAAATCCTCCGTGAGAGGCTGAGGAAACGGTAGATTATCGACATGAGACATCGTCAGCGAGAGAACAGACGAATGCAGAGTGGCTCAGCCAATTAACAGAAGGCTGACAGCGTCGTACTCGTCAATTGAAAGGAGGCGGCGTACATAGGGGTCCTCAGTGGCGGCTCACTCACCTCGTCCCAGTACAAATCGTGTCTTCCTGCTCCTCATTTCTTTGCTTTGCTTTGGCCCATGACAGTCATGGTTGAGTTTCAGGCGGTCTGGCTTTTGCCAGTCACGGCGCGCTTGGGTGGCTCAGTCTGCGACGCGGCCAAACAAATCACAACACGCTATTCACACACAGTACGAAGGGCGTTCGCTCTCCCAGCCGATGCCAACGGCACTGCGGGACTACCATTGACGATTCGTCGTTGCCTGCGTAGAGGCAACAAGTCCGAGAAGATACAAAGCGCACACACCACAGGAGATAGAGAGAGCTACAACAGCAGACACAGACAACAGAGACGACTCTACAACTCGAAAACGTCCGAATGTCCGAATGCAAGTGCGAAATAAACGTGAGGACCAGGTACAGCAGTCTACAAACAGGATGCGCCAGTGTTATACAACGCTTTGATGGAGACAAAGAGAACGAAACAGGAGAGAAAGCAGAATTCGAGGGCGTTCACGGGGTGATGCGATTAGGACCTCCGCGCGCGCTTGCTCCCGGGGGAGTCGTCGCGCGCAGGGGAGGCCACGGCATCTTCCTCGCTGCGCGACCGCTTCCCTGCTGAGCGGAGCTGACGAGAGGGGGACGCGCCCGGTGAGGTGGGCGTGCGCGGAGACGGAGGCGCGGAGCGTGTCGACGCGCGTGTCTGGGGGCGAGCGCGCGGGGGGGAGCGCGTGGACGAGGACGCGGACTGCGACGCGGCGGCACGCGCGAGCTTGCGCTTCTTGACGTTCTTCCGGATCGTGTCCTGCAGCCGCGCACGCGCGGCGTTGCGCCGGTCGGAGCGGCTCGCGAAGGCCCGTGCGCGAGATTGGGAGTGCGTGGCCGAAGCCGAGGTTGAGCGGAGCTGGCGGCGTGTGCGGCCGGCCACGGAGGAAGTAGACGCCGCGTTGCGGGTGCCTTGCATGCCTCTTGCCTTGCGGGACGCAGACGGGCGTGAAGTGGTGATCGAAGAAGGCCCGGGAAGCACCGTCGACCTCGACGCCGATGTCGAATAAGGCCGCGCGGGGGAGGACGAGGACGCCTCCAACGAGGCAGGAGAAGCCAGCTGCGCAGCCACGGACATGGAGATGTGCGCCTGCCGCGCGGCCAGGCACGCGGATACGTGCTCCTGGATCGCGAGGAGCTCCTCGTCGGTGAGCTCGGCCATGCCGTCCTCCGCGTACGAGTACGCGAACTCGGCGGGGTCGAACGGCTCCGCCTCCGGGTCCGCCGCGTCGTCCGCCTGCGGCGCGCCCCACTCGCGGTCGACAGGCACGACGCCGCCCTCCCAGTCCGCGTCCTGCCGCCAGAGCGCGGTCGGCGCGACGCGCTGGAATGCGGGCTCTCCGACGACGGGGGGATCGCGCGGCTCGCGGCCCTCGGGGGGGAAGAGCACGTCAAGCGCGGTGTTGTACGCGCGGCGGTTGAAGCGGAAGCGGTCGTTGAGGTACGCGAGCACCTGGTGTGTGGTGGGGGGGACGTCGCCGTCCCCGGAGACGTCGGCGAGCCTCGGGATCGGGCCCCATTGCGCTTCCCAGACCACTGTGCGGTGCGAAAGTGAAGAGGGGCGCTTAGCAGAAGCTCGTGCAGGCAGCGTGAGGATGGGTTACGTACGGTTCTCATAGATCGTCGACGGGTCTCGGCCGGCGACGTTCTGTCGCTCGGGGGCGTCTAGCGGCATTAGGACTTCGTGAAAGGCTCCTTCACGTTGAAGAACGGCACGCCGTCGGGGTGCGGCGGGCAGGAAGCCAGAGTCTTGCAGGGAACGAGGTGCGGTGATAGTGATGGGCTCCTGCCATGGTTGCGCTGGCTGGACGAAGCTCCCGTCTCTCCTGCGAATGGCCCGCCTTGCGAGGGGGATGGGTACAAGTGCGACACCGCCTACCAGCGTCGCCTGTAGTTGTGGCTGTGCTTCGGGTTGGTCTGCGGAGGTAGACGTTGGTGGATATTTCCGAGTGGGACGACTATTGGACTCACTGTGCAACCCTGCCCCAGCATTATCACCGTCCCCAGCGGTGTGGTTGACGGCAACGGCGTCTTCAGCGACTGGCGACGCCGGTTCGTGAAAGTCGCCCTCCGGGGTCTGTTCTCTCTCGAATCTGACGGCGGCGTCCGCATTGCGAGTGCGGTTGTGGACCCTGAAACGACCCCAAGTTAGACACACAGGGGAGTGAGGACCCCAACTGTTGCGGCTTACGGTGCAAACACGGTGGTTATGGCATTCAAGGCATCCGAGACTGCTCGGGCTCCACTTCGTATGTACTCGGTGACTACAGGGAACGAGGAAGGTTATTGGGTTGGGTAGGAAGAGGAAGTGGTTGGTTGACGTACAGGGATGGCGGAGACGGGAGGAGCGACGGCGGACGATTTGCGACGGGCGCATGAGGGTCCTGGTACTACTCGACGTTCTGTGTCGGCGGGTAGCGTTCATGGTGGCGAGGGGGGTGGGGGTAGTGAGGCAAGTTGCTAAGGGGGAGCGGCGTGCGGGTGGGGTGGAGAAGAGCAATAAGGCTGTGACCGGGGTGCCGCTGCAGGAGTTGCTTATATGCGAAGCTCGCAGCCGCTTTGCCACTGGCCAGAGTCATATGTCATAGCTGATGGGATCTGGGCCACACAGTGTGCGGGTGAAGCGGCGGTGCAACGGAAGCAAAGCGCCGTCTATTATGCGACCGAAATGGTAAGTCGCCAGGCCAAGGCGTGGCCAAAGCGTCTTCGCGTTCACCGCCTACGGGCTCGTGTCGTGTGATCGTGGGCACGTTGCGTCGGAATGCTGTCTCGTGTCTGGCGCGTTTGAATGAAGGTGCGAGTGTGAAGACAGATCAACGTTGTCGATGGGCTCGCGGCATCCAGTCGAAGGCCGGTAGAACGCCTCGGAGGTTCCCACATATGAGCCTCTCCTTTCTGTCCTGCGTCACCGCGCCGCGATCCGCCTGTGATAACGGAGGACCGTCTCGGAGAGTCGGAGAGGCCACGCGTCCCAGGTAAAGCGTGCGCAGTGGGAGAAGAAAAGCCTAGATATGGCAGGAGGTAATGTTTCACTGTCAGGATCGCGCCGCGATCAAACAGATGGCTGTTTCCTTCGCAGGTCAACCTCGTATGCGAGAGGACATTTGGATTTGTAGGATGGGTGAAAACAGATAAACTCACGAAAATAACTCGGTCTCATGCAGTCGCATGCTCAACGGGCCTGAGCCGCCTATGTACAATTCGTTGCTTGTGCGGCCCGCATCGGTAGCGATCCGAATTTTCCTTTCTGACTTTAACGAAAGGCGAGTGAAGTAAGAATCGATCGAACCATGGCAGAATAGGCATGAGGGCAGCCCTGGGCAGCCCGCCAGCAGTGGTGGATCAATCAGCTCAGCCGCTTCGCTGGCGAGACCGGGCCTGAGATTAGAGTAGGAACGTACCGTAGCCAATCGCCCCAACCAACTCCATGCACTCAGACTCAAACCATGCGCGTGCGTCACTTCAATCCTAATAACCTGATCGATGACCCTTCAAGCTTTCAGACTCACGACTCACGACCAGGGATGAACGACTGATAAGTAGACAGTCACTGCCTATGCCCCCATGAGCGCGTCTTGGTGGAGGCACTCCTCCCGTTATGCCAGAAGTCGGGGTCCATAACGGTCGTCCATTCAAGTGGCTATATGCGACGCAGATCACCAGACATGGATAAGACAGTAGTCGTTGTGGAGGTTGAAAGGAAGGAGGAGTCAGCGTATAGACGCTCACTCCTGCCAAGCTCTTTCCCGACGACCATGTTCTCATCGTCCGTTCAGCCTGGGCTTGTCTCCCTGTTTTCCTCGACCGGCAGTGAACCTCTCGGCCTATTCGAAAGTCATACGGACAGCGCGCTCCCCTCAGACTCACTAATATGTCTGCTGAGCGACGCAACCTCTCGGCCTGCGCCGCCAGCTCCTCAGACACTGATCACGGCCACTGGGTTCGAGGATGACACCGCACCCTCCCCAAACTACACTCTCGACCAAACCGTATTGCATATACAATCGCCGACGTTGCGTACAACGTACATACGGTGTCCGCCAACGCCTTCTGGCGCCTCGGGCAGAACCCCGTCAAGCTCCCATCTGGGGCTGAAGCACCCGTGGATACATCTTCAAGTCCGGAATATGGGGAGGGAGTGGGCATTTGAGATAGGGCTGGTCGATCAATCAGGTCGAGAGGGTGTTGTGCGATGTTCTACATTCCAGGTGCGGCATTCCTTCATAACCCAGCGTGTTCGAAAGACAGGTGTATGCGTTCGTTCTTTTCAATATCAATATCTTCTGTTCTTCCCCCCTGTGCGTGAACGATAGGAACTTCGTCGTCTCATCGAGGACTGAGCTTGGTCAGGGTTTTCATTTCATCTTTGGGTGCGTACTGACTCTCCTATTGGTCTCGTTTGCAGAAGCAACCCAAGCTGAAACTAGAAAGCACTCCTCTGCTCTTGCTCCCGTTGTCCTTCCCAGCGACATCGTCGCGCCCGCTCACGTCATGGAGCACCATCTCGCTCAACCTGCCTTCTCTTCTTCCTCACTTCTCATCTGCGGCTCTTGCTCGAACAGACGAGGATGAAGATGAGGGCGAGGATGGACTTCCCTCGTCGTCCTCTTCCAGGAGTCACACAAGGGCGCATGCACAAGTACCCAGCGGAACCTATGCGTATGCATCGTACCTGAAGGTGTACGCGACCTGCCGTTTGCGCAGGATCTGGTTCAGCGAGGGCGGGCCGCAGCAACGTCTCCCCTGGGAATTCCAGCTCTACGCCGCAGAACGCACGCAATGACGGCGGCGTACTGGTCATCCTGGACCCGCCAGGATCCACTCAAAGTCAAGGCCACGGCCTAGGCTATGTGCATTGATTGCGGATGGATGGGACTATACCAGAAGCGTTCCACCCAGGCTCGGAAGGACGTCAAGTGTTTCTATGCTCGTTGAGATTCCGAGTTGCCCCTTGAATCTCGTTGTATGGGATAGAGGTCCCCGATATGTAAAGACTTATGCCACTGCTTTTTTTTTTCAAGACGACGCAGCTCGCTCACCTTGATCAACTCACAGGATCCAATCTCCTGCAGCCGTCCTTGGCGACGCGCTTAATAAGCCGGCGTACGTGTGACTATCACGTGATACATTATGCGTGACGCGTGACGCATGTGTAGTAAGTTGGTGGAGGCGCCGAAACCTCTCTCTCTCGCAACCTTCTCCTCGTTCCATTCCCTCCATCTCCTTCTGTAACTGCCAGTATTGCCTGGCGTACTATATCCCTGCCTTATACTTGTCCCCGATACACCATTGTTTTTCTAACGGCTTCTATTGCCTCTCCATCTTCACCAGCATCCTCAACCACCGGTCCTCCTCAGCCACAAGTGCATCATGAACGCGAGGCACGAGGAAGCTGCTCGAATCGCGACCGAACTCGTCACTAGTTAGTATTTTGCGCCTCTGAACCAGCTCTTTTTTCCGCGCTCCAGTCCCGCTGGCTCCTGTATTCAGTTGGGACCTTCCGGTGATGCGTTGAGCACGGACAACGGAGCCGCCTTGACCTGAGCGATTGCTGACATTCCCATCCTATCAAAACAGGTTTGGAGAATCTACCCGAAGAAACTCAATATCTCCTAGGGGAGATCAAGCATCTGGACATGAAGAGCGAAGGTGCGCGTCTTCTTTCAAGTCGTCTCATCTGCGTCCATACTGATTACTAATCCTCCTTTCCGAATTTACTTCGTGCCTTTTCTTGCCGCCTGTCCTGCACATATGTATGCAGAGCTCATCGCCAAGATCGCAGCGGAGACGAAGGAGTACCTCCAACGTCCGCGCGAAAACCCGGGCCGGGCGAGGCTCCCCAAGGATGCAGCTCCGGCGGCTGTCACTCGCATGTACGACGAGCTGGACGCCCTCGCGGCCGAGAAGGTGGCCCTATCGGAGCGGCTCGTACGAAAGTTCGAGCGCGTGATGGCGCGCTTGCAGCACGATCTGCAGCGGGTTCTCGAACTCGAAGGCGACGAACCCGGCAGCCTCCCCCCCACCCGAGAGTTCCTCCAAAATCTCGAAAGCACTGTGCAGCAGATCAGCGGTTTGCGTGCAGTGGCGGCGCAGGAGATGGGGGTCGGCTCGCCGGCCCCTCTTCCTCCTGCCGCGGTCGCTTCCTCTACGTCTGCTCCTCCAGTGCAGAAGAGTAAGTGCCCTCGAGGTCTTTGCTTCATCACGTTCGCGTTGACATACCTATCCCTCAGAGCGGAAGACCACGCCGCCGGCTGGCACGGGTAAGGCACCGCGCTCGGTGTCCATCGTAGGTAGTGGTCGTCGTACGAAGCAGACACCGGGACCGTCGCGAGTGCGCGGCCAATCGCCCCAAGTGGCAGTCCGACCTCGCAGGACCACACGACCGACCAAGAGGCAGCACACTCCTAGCGATGAAGGCGAAGATGAAACGAATAAGGAGGCCGAGAAAGCGAACGACGAAGCCGAGGACACTACGATTTTCTGTTACTGCGAGGACATCTCGTGGGGAGAGGTACGTCATCTTTGGCCTGGCTATGGCCGTATCCACTGCTGCGGCGTACGCCAGGGAGAGGAACAGACACTGACGGCTCGGTTTGCGTGGTGTGCATAGATGATTCAGTGCGAAAACCCCGGCTGCCCAAGGGAATGGGTAAGATATATGCGGCTTCTTCCTCTTGTCGGGCACGTTGCTGACACCAATTCCTGGCACAGTTCCACCTCTCGTGCACCGGCCTCAAGAGACCATTGCCCAAGAAGTGGTATTGCGATGACTGCAGCCGGATCCTGGATCTCCCGCGTACACATGCTCCAGCTGCATCGGGTCGCCGAGGCCGCAATGCGCAGAAGAAGCTGTAAGGCCTCCGGCATGTCCGCATCCAGCACACTATGTACATGCTGCATACCATGGACAGGGCAACGACCTGATACTGCACAACTATGGCGCTGTCAATACGACTTTCAAGTCAACCACCAGACATAGGCACGACTAAGTACGATAAGCTGCTTGTTGAAAGATGATGTATTTCTACGTATTTTTTTTTACCTCGACTGTTCCCACTTATTCCCATACTCTCGCACGTCTACTTATGCATAACTTGAGGCTACCTATAGGTTGTATTAAGCTACGGACCAGAATATGGATTGCCGCTTACTCAGCGGTCAGAAAATGGTGATTAGTTGATTGACGATGTCCTTATGAGTAGTAGTACTATAGAAGCTGGAATAGCTAGAGCAACAAGAATTGTACGGTACGAGACCGTACACAGAGCAAAGAGCAAATTGCACGATAGCAATACGGGACAGCGCTCAAGATCAGCAATCCACCTCACATCCCGTCCCTACGACTGCCCCAAGTCGGGCTCTAAGTTTCAAGGGGCGGCGGGTGTCTCGAGAAGCGCGCCCCGCACAGCGCCTTTCAGGATCTTTAGGATCTCCCGCCTCCGCACCTTATCCTCCGGCAGCTCAAGCACCCCAGTAGCGAGCTTGAACAGGTACGCAAAGTCCGCTTGCGCGACGAGCGGTAGGCGGCCCGAGACCTTGTTCTTCTTGCCCTCGAGCTTCTCCTTGAAGTGCTTGGCGAAGTCTTTCGAGACGACCTCCGCACGTTCTACAACCTCGAGGGGCACTCCGGCGAGGTTGGCGACGTGCGTACCGAAGGACGAGCCCGCGACGCCGTCGACGAGCTTGTAGAGGAAGACGAGCTCGCGTTTCTCGTCATCAACGAGCGTCTCCATGTGCATATTGCGCACGTTCGGGTGGTAGGCGTAGTCGTCCGTTAGCGAACCATAGTGAGTCGCGAAGAATGACAGCGATAACGTGTGCGTTGCGAGCTGGTGCAGGACAGCGCCGGCGATGGCCATACCGTCCTATGAATATCGATTTCAATGGACTGTTGTATGGGGCAAGTTTAATAGGACGTACATATGTGGATGTTCCGCGCCCAAGCTCATCAAGGATAACGAACGACTTCGGCGTAGCATCACGGAGGATCTTGCAGCTAAGGACGACCTGTCAACATTCGAACACAGAAAGCGTAGACTTCAAGAACATACCATTCATCCAGTTCGACCTTGAAGGTACTGGCGTTAGAGAACATGTTGTCGTACGCACCCATACGAGTCAAGATAGAGTCCACTGGACACAAGCTAATGTGAGGGGTCAGCGAGAGCATAGCGGCGCACAATAGTCGGGTGACGTACCGTGCGCTTTTGGCGGGTACAAGCATGCCAAGCTGGGCCATGATCTATGTAGACAGTTAGAACTGAATATATGTGCAACTTCTATTGAACATCGTACAATTCCTGTAGCGGTCATGCGCATAGCCTAGCAAAAACAGTAAGCAACCAGAGCACGCGCAAGCACCTCGGCGACTTACTGTCGACTTTCCTCCCATGTTCGGTCCTACATTTCTCCATGTTAGCTAAACAATCACCGCGTCACTTCTTATCGTGCTACGCACCAGTCAGCAAAGCGATCCTTCCCACGTCCCCACCAAGCTTCACGTCGTTAGGAATGAAGTCGCCTTTTAAGGACGAGCTCGCGACCAGCGCAGGGTGTCTCAGCTCCTCGAAGTCGATGAACGCCTCGTCGCCCTCCACAAGCTCGGGACGGCACGCTGGCTCGCCGAGTGCACTCGAAGCCTTTGCAAGGCTGAAAAGGCAGTCGAGCTCAGCGAGGACCCGGATTGCCCGAAGCCACACAGAACGGTCCGCATCGAACTCGGCATACAGCCGATTCTTGAAGTCCTTGATCGCTGTGTTGCGGTTTTCGCGTGCCTCTTTGAGCTTGCGGATTGTGGACTGAAGGGCAGGGACAATGAATCGTTTGGCAGCCTTTGGGTATCATATGGTGGTCAGATATACGACATCAATACGTGAATGTCACGCAACATGTACCTTCGTTGAACCGCTCAGCGTCCACTCCTTCGGGGCCTTCTCCTTCTCCTTGCCCTGAAGCTGAACAAGATATATCTCTTTCGTCCCTTGAGCACTATGCCAGTAGGTCGCGTCCAATCTACGGCCATTCACGAAAGTTAGCTCCGATCAGTCCTGTATATATGTGGCTTGTGACTGACCCCGTCTTCTTGCGGATGGTCTTCAGGTCCTCTTTGAGTTCCTCCTCAAGCTCATTAATCTCGGACATGACGTTGTCGTAAACTTCATCCTTGCCATCCTCAGGCATGAGCTCATCGCTATCTGCTCGGAACCATCAGTCCTCTATCTCATCGTCTTTTTACTACAAGCTACAGACAACGACTTACTCTCTTGCGGTGTCTGGAACATCGATTTGACATGCTTCAGGTTCGGAGCCAAGTCCGGCGCCGAGCGCAGAAGGCCCGTAATAGTCCTAGAAGAAAACGAATCCGCTGTGTCCGCGAGCTCGATCAGGCCCTTGCTCAGGTTCTTGAAAGCCTAAATGCATGTCTGTCTCAGCAACCACTTCGAACGAGTGCTAATCACAAACGGGAACGCACCGTCAAGACCTTGAGGAAGTCCTTGACCTTGCAGTTCTTGGCGTGGATCCGGGACACGATTCGTTCAAGGTCGGGAAGACCCTTCGCGATCGCCGTGAACTGGCCCTCGAACGTCGGGTGGTCGAGTAGATCCTGGACGGCGTCCAGCCGCGCATTGATGTCCGCGACCTCGCGCAGGGGCATGCAGAGCCAGATGCGGAACAGCCGCTTGCCTGCAAGCGTGATTCTAATGAGTAACCGTTCACAACTACCTCGAAGGTAAAAACGACAAACGAACCTGAAGGGGTAATGCATCGACTGAGAAGCTTGAGTAGCGTGCCCTCTTCGGTGCCCTCGCTATTCTGGAGCACCTCGATATGCGCGAGTGTCTGGCCGTCGAGCACAAGGCCCTGGCCGCGGCGCATCGGGTCGTAGACGTTGAAGTTCTTCATGCTCAGGATGTCCTTGTCGATGTTGAGCGTGTTGAGGTACCATATCATCGACCCGAGCGCCTCGATCGCTCCGGTGTGCGACAGCATCTGGCGGATGGGCTCGGGCACAGCGCTGGATAGGCCGTGCGGGTTGTCGGCCATCTCGTCGTCGTCGTCATCCGAGGGCGGGTAGAGCTTCTTGAGCTCCTTGATGGTATCGTTGAACTTGAGGCCTTCGACGTCGCGCAGGCTCGTCCAGAGGCAGCTGCCGGGCAGGATCGACTTGAGGAGACGCGTCGTCGACACCGAGAGATTACCCTGCAAGATCATTAGCATCCAGTTGACACGAGGGAGAGCACCCAGTGGCCGACCTTTGTGAAGATAATCTCCTTGGGCCGTAACTGCCGCATCATCGTCTCCAACCTCGTCCTGCAGACATCGTCCTCAAACGCGCTCAGGTTGAACTCGCTCGTCGCGCTGTCCAGCACGCATATCCCGAACGTCTGCTTCCCGTCCTTCGTCTCCGTGCCCTCTTCCTCGCGGATCGACACGCAGTGCCCAGCCTGGTCGTCCGTGAGGAGCTCAGCGTCGACGAGCGTGCCGTTCGTGAACACCTTGTTGAGCTCGCGCCGGACAATCTTATCCTTGCCCTTGTCCGCTGCGGGCGGCTTCTTGGACTTCTTGTCGGCGGCGAGGCGCATCTCGGCACCCAACGCAGTTTCCGCTTGGTCGACCCGACCGACCTTGTATCCTGCAGCAAACGGTCAGCCTATATGCGCTTGGATGCTAAGAACAACGTGTGCACCTTTTGCGAGGAACTTGGCAGCCCAAAAGTTGAACGACATCTCGGGGACACCAACCTACACAGGGCGTCAACACCATTAAACGCGCTCATGAGGGTGTCGCACGCACCATGCTCATCTTCACGCGCTGCGTTAGTTTCAAGTCGAACTCCTGGTGCCCGATTCTTGCGTCCTCCTCGTACAGCTCCAAGAATTTTCCCTTCTGGAAGAACAGGATCGTGTCGAAGTGGTTCTGCTTGATCTCCCAGAACTGCTTCTCGAATGGGGTGAACTCGTTCCACGCGCTCTTCGGGATATACAGCGTGCGCGGGTCGTAACCGGGCTCCCCCGGCCGCAGCCCGTCCTTGTCGCGCACGTCCGCGAGGAAGCTGAACGGGTCCTCGGCGGCTTTCTTCTCCGACTTCTGCTTGAGCGCGCGCTGCTCGGCTGCGGTGAGGAACGCGCTCCCGGCGCCGGGCCCTTTCGAGGACGATTCTTGCTTTAAGGGTGGACGCGAAGGTGCGGCGGTCTTCTTGGAGGATGACTTGGCCTTGGATTTGGACTTGGACTTTGGTTCGTCGTCATCATCAAGGCCGAAGTCACTGTCGAGCTCGGAAAGGGCGGAGCGCGAAGACATGCGGGAAGAGGCGCGTGAAGAAGACCGACCGCGAGAAGACGATGCCTCCACTCCCTCGTCTTCGTCGTCCATGTCGTCGGGAACGATGAAGTCGTCATCATCGTCTGTCTTCTTCCGCCCTAGGTGGAGTGAGGTCAGGCGTTGAAACGGCAGTGCAGAGTAGACTTACCCCTTGACTTCGCCTTCGATGGCGACTTTTGGTACTTGGTCAATCGTTTCGCGAACGAGTTTAGCTCAGGCGCCTCCTCTCCATCCTCCTCTACATCTGAGAACACAGCAGCCATTCGCGGTTTCTTCGACCGATCATTGGCGGTTTTATACGGGATAGGGTCACTCGGCGGGAGGTCATCGTCAGAGTCTTCGACGACAATCTTTCGCTTCCTACGGGTGGAACTCTACGCCCGCAATGAGACACCACGCTCGACTATATGCGCACTTCACATCACGTACCGACTTCGCCGCGCTACTCTGGAGCGCCTCGGAGGGGTCCACTTCCGAAAGCATGTCCACGTCTATTGGATCGCTTGTTGGCGGGGTATCGCGGCCGCTGCTGCCACCTACGGAGCTGCGAGTGTACGTTGCGCTGACGATGCCAGACGACTGGGAGTTGCCCTTAGGCATGGGTGTATGCACCTCTGCTGGGGCCCCTGGCGACGACGGGGGGTTTTCCTTGTCGCGCGGCTTCGTCTTTGTGGACTTGGCCGGCGTCGCGGTCACTGCAGGCTTGGGCTTTGGCTTGTCAGTGGTAGATGGTCCGTCCGCGCCGTCCTTCCTGCCGAAGAAAGACATGAGAGACTTTTGCTTCATCTTGTCAGCATTGGCTTTGGAGGTGGGAGGCATGGCTAGCACGTCGCTAACAGAGTGCTGGGAGACGGGGCTGGGAGCGAGCTGAGGTGAAACGGATTAAGATGAGGTGGGAGGCAGTGACGACGCGGACGCGTCCTTAATTTGGCGCCCGGGACGCGTTGTCTACGCGTTATTTGCCTTTGTTTGTGGCTACTGTACCACTGAGTCGGGAACTCGGCGAATCGACTTTGATTTTGATCCAATTTTGATCGTACCCTCCACACCCATTCCTGCTGCTGCAGCCGACAGCAGCCTTGCAGTACACCAAAGAGTAGTGGTGTCATCTATATTAAGTGTAAGCCGGATTTTCCTTCGAACGATCGGTTTTGATGCTACATAATAGGCTGATACGGCCCAAACGGTGTTAAAACCCAATAGAATGTACTAGTCGAACCGTCTCCACCTGCAAAGCCTTTTTCAACTAACTATATGTCAAACGACAATTCAAGGCCCACGAAATGTGCTAGGATGGAGGACATCGATACTCCCTTGCTGTCGGGGGACGAGACGGAGGCAGGACCATCACAAGAATCTGTCCCGAAACGGGATTCCCAGTACTGGCTCGAAGACGGGAACATCGTCCTCCTCGCGGACCAGACAGCTTTCCGCATCTACAAGGGCCTCCTAGCCAGGCAATCTGTCGTGTTCCGCGACATGTTCGTCGCTTCGGACCCCGACACTGGCCCGACGTTTGATGGCCGCCCGGCCGTCCGTCTCGAAGATTCCCCCGAAGACCTGCGAGCCCTTCTCCAAGCACTCATACCCATCGAACACCGACAGCGAGTGATTCCCTGCCAGCCCCGTCTCGTGCAGAACTAACTCTCCCTTAGCATTTACTGGGTTCGTCGCCCTTACGCGTTCGACGAAGTTTTCGCTATGGCGCGTCTCGGCCATAAGTACCACATCGAAGATGTGCAGGAGCAGGCCATGGACCTCCTCAAGACGTACTTCGCCGACCGGTTCGAGACATGGGAAGAGACAACAGCCTCCCGCGCCCGCTCGAATCCGATAGCGTCGCTTTCAATACCTACCATCAACCCCATCGGCGCCATCCACCTCGCAAGACTTCTTGACCAGCCGTCCATGCTACCAGTCGCGTTCTACGGATGTACCGCCCTTGGGAGCAGCGTCCTAGACGGCTGGACCCGGCACGATGGCACAGTGGAATACTTGTCTCCGGAGGACACCAAGCGAGTGATCGCTGGATATGGCGAACTATCACTCGACTGCATACCCATGATCGAGCGCATCTTCGACTCCGGGCCGACCAATCTCTGCGTATCGCCCGACATTTGCGCTGAAGGACTAGACCTCATGTACGTGTCGGCCAGGTACATGGGTCCATGTGAAGTCGGAGACATGCTCCATACGTGTGGGTGGATACGCGACGAACTAGAGGCGTTGGATATTTGCGAACATTGCAAACGTGCGCTTTACGACCGCGAGAAGAGTGAACGCCGTGAACTGTGGTGCAACCTTCCTGATATATTCGGCATCCTCGTCGAAGGATGGGAAAAGTACCGGTATTAGAGGGTTACAGAAATATTTGTTCTACCAGATGTGTACTCTCCCTCCACAAATGCCTGAGCTCCGCTGATAGTAGGGCGACGGCAAGCTTCTCTCCGTGATGCATGTCTGGACTCAGAAAAAAAAATAAGAATCAGTCTCGATACTCCCCGCTCCGCTCCCCATGGTAATTTCTCTCCGCCATCCTCTCCTCCGTGATTGGCGTGTACCCCCTCGTCGCCAGGCGCGACTGCACAAGCATAACCACCACTCCAACAACCAGGACGATCGCCCCGCCGAGCAGCCCCATGATGATGTAGCTGTTGCGCTCGAGCGTCGATAGGTCGGCCATCCCACCCCTACTGGACGTCTCGACGTTAGCGGCCAGGTTACCCGCGACGGTCCCCTTCCCCGTCGACGAACTGGTAGGCCAGTCCGGGAGGAAACTGGATGACTTGCTGCCGCTCGGGCCCGACATTGCGCCTCCAGTGAAGCAGTAGCGCTCGAAACATGCTTCGCACGCCGCAGTCGGTTTGTGCCCGCTCCGTGCGCGTGCACGCTCGACCGCAGCGCACGCGACGCACGTCCCCCACTGCGCGTCCGCTCGCGTGAGGCTCGCGTCCACTTCGTTGACGTACCCGCGCGATGCGAGCGCGTAGCTGCGGTCGAAGATGACGGACTGGTTGGCGGTGGAGAGCTGCAGCGTAGAGGTTGCGAAGTTCGCGACGTTCCCTGGGTCGTCGTTCGGGATCCAGACGAGCAGGCTGTAACGCAAGCGCAGTCGGCTTGAGCGCCCACTGGAGGGCTTGAAGAGGGGAGAGGAAGACTTACGGGAACTCTTCGCTGGCGTTGGACGCGCCGTCGCAGCCGAAGAAGACGGGCCGCGTGGTCAGGCCGAGAGAGACGAACTCCTCGGTGGAGTTGGGGAAGGGGGTCGGGAAGCTCATGAAGCCCCGTGGGAGCATCTCGACCTTGGTCCTTGTGGCCAACAGCGACTGTCCATTCGGCTTAAAGTCGCTAGTTTCCCCAGACTAAGTATATGCGTTTGCCAAGTTAGTTAATACCCCTCAAAGATAGTAGAGACTAGAGTTACATACCGAGTCGAGCGCGACAATCACGTCTACCTTCCTCCCCCTCACAAGAAGAGGGAAGAGCGTGTCGTTCTGGTCGTCCAGCGACCCGTCGAACAGCGCGAGCCGTCTCGCCCGCGTCCTGGTACGTCCCCGCCTTGAGCCCGTAGAACGGGTTCGGCACGCTCGTCACGTCCATCTCCCGGTACGGCCGCAGCGCCCCGAACGTCTGGTTCACCGCGCCGACGAGACCCCCGAGCGCCTGCGGGCTCGTCCATTCTGGCGAGTTCGTGATGTTGACCGGGTTGAAGTCGCACGAGGACGTGCCGATCACGAGTCCTGCGTTGTCGAAGCCGTGCACGCAGTGCGAGGGCTTGCCGGCCGCGAAGGTCGAGCCGAGGTACGGGAGGGGGACGAGGAGGACAGCTGGGGCTCGTACGAGCCGAACTCGAGCGGTGAGAGTTCGTAGTTTGCCGTCTGGAGGGAGACGGAGCCGTTTCCGCCGAAGGGCGTGCCGTGGACGTTGGGCGACTTGACGTTGATAACGACGAGGGGGAAGGGTAGCTCGCGCTTTCGCCACGATGTCCTAGATACTGTTCGGTAACGGCGCACATAACGTACGCTAAGCGAAAGGAACGCACAAATTGGTAGCGGATGAGAAAGTCAAAGACGCAGCATAGTCCCCAGCGGTTGTGTTGGATGGGAACGAATCTGGCGTTGTTCCCGGCAGGAAGTGATATGTCAACTGAACGCAACGTCAATTTCTGCATCCGGAGCGCGAAGTTGAATTGACTCACCGCTCTCCCCCACAAGTCGCAAAAGGTGACGGTGAAGTTAGCACCGAAGCGCTTCGCAGCGAGGTCGAGTCGATCAGATGTATGATGAACGTCTTCGCATCCTGACCTTGAGGGCCCGGGGCGAACAAAGACTTCTCGAGCTGCCATCCCCTTGTAGCATTGTTGCCGAAGACGAGGTCACGCCCGGGCGCGAATTCTTTGAACGTGAGACTCGCAAGTACGTAGGAACCTCTGAAGGATATAAGTTAGCTGTCTGCGGGACCTAGTTGAGAACATGAGATAGACCGTCACGTACCCGGACAAAGCGGACATGTACGTCGAGGACTGGAGTAGTCCTCCCAATCCTTTGGAAACGCTTGTTCTATTGCGAGAGTCGAACGCCTCGAGCGCCGCCGCGTTGAACAGCGCTGCACGGAAATTTCCGTCAGATACATACCGCGAGGGCGATCGAAGGCGCATCTTTTGAGACGTCGCCATCGTACACCTTGTCGCAGACGCCCTTCAGCCAGCATTTTAGAGCGTCTTTCGCGACGGCTCGTCGGGATCGAACATGCTGACTTCGTCCTGGATGGCAAACGCAACAGCTTAGGGCGCGTTGGCTTGTGAGTGGGGGAGATCGACGTACAGGGTTAAGATCTGGAAAAGTGTGTGCGCCTCGGATTAAATTGCTTGATGGACACGACACTGGGTGAGGCGCATCGGACGTGACGGACTGCGTGCTGGCAGCGCGGGCGGCCGAGGCGACGACGGCGAGGAGAAACGCGAAGCGTCTGAAGCGAGCTGACCACATGAAACGGTTGTCGGTAGGAGGGGGGGAAGACACGATGAAGCACCTACCGCGTCCTCCTTGCTCTACTATTTATACGACGCGGGATCGACACGCTCCGAGGCTAGCGCGCCATCGCTCGGGGATGATAAGGTGGCGTGCAATTGCTGCTCGGAAGGCATTTTCATACGTGCCCCGTGCATCGAGGAGCACAGCATGTCAAGGCGAGACGCTGCATTTCGGGGACGTACGCTGGAGGAGAAGGTGCGTCCATAGTACTTGCCGAGGCGTGTCAAAGACGAGAGTTGGTCGAAGTCCACCAAAGCGACTTCGAGTCTACATAGGAAAGGGTACATCAACCGGCTGTGTTGTTGGCGCACATATAACTCACGATTTACTCTCCTTCCATATCAAAGCACATAGGAGATGCACCAAGTCCTCCTGCGAGTCCGACAAGTGAATGGCAGGGCATCCATCGTAGAGTTGGCCGACACCGGGATTAGCGATGATAAATATGTCGGAGAAGACAGGGGACTGCATCGCCAGGAGACCTCGGTATATCTTGAACGCACGCTTTTTGCGACCA
>BACB01000559.1:0-25779 GCA_000338015.2 Ganoderma multipileum BCRC 37180 | reverse complement strand
TCCTCAGGTATCATCGCACTAGTTTTGGAGATCGACTCGAAGCCTTTGTCAACGAGTTTTTCACATACCACAAAGTTCACAACGCCGTCCATTTTGGTGGAGATGCCAAGTGGCAGTATATGAAACAGTTCCGAATGGACGCACCTCCATACGAGGCTACTGGCTTGGGGGAAGATGGTGTGCAGAAGCTCATAAACAGCCTTGCTGCTTTATGCCACAACCAGTATCTCCTGAAGCGACCATGGGTGGAGGAAGAACTCGCCAAATCGGATACTCCCCACCCCTTTCCCTCCATGAAAGTTAGACGACCCGCAAATCCGGAACCGTCAACTATCGAGAGCCCGGCGCTAGCGCCGGTATCAATCTACAACTTCGAACTCGATCTTTCCGACGAGCAAGGTCCAACGAGCACTTCCGAGCCGCTACCAAGCCCCCCCGAGGCCACCACAAGCACACCACCAGTGACCCAGCCCCCTCCTCTTAATGCTACCCTCCACGACCACCAAGGCCTCCGTCAGGCATTGATAGATACTTTGAAGAGCGGCAAATGGGATATGCGCGACAAAGCAAAGGACCAATTCGAGGTCTTTAGGGAGCCCGGCCGGTCCTACAAATCACCATTCAGGTCCAATTTCTCGACCTCCGAGCAGTTCGATCTGGCAGACTCTGGGTCTCCCAGCGTCACTAAGCGCACACGCCCTCAGCGGAAGGTGGTGAAGCGTGCCAGGAAAGTATCTGATGATGACGACGGAGACGCAGAGGAGAGCGAGCGCGAGCACGACAAGGGTGTTCATGAGGACGAGTCGAGTGAAGAAGAGCAATCTGAGGACTAAATTGGTTATAGATGGAGAGTTCACCGGGGATCTGGCCTCTAGTACGCAAGAGGCACTGCGAACCACTATTCCCTGTAGACTTGCATTTGTTTCCCAAAGTTCTATAGAATTCGAATGAGAACCGCGCCGATGTCAGACATTTAACGGAGTCCTCGGACGAAATATTTCCAGCTCAAAGCACGGTATGGAAGGAATACGATCACTATACAAGAGAACATATGGCGAATTCGTGTATGAAGGTATCTGTACATGTCGAACGCCCATATGCCTCTAGTCCCTCCCACTAAGCCGGCATACTGGAGGCCCTATCTAGTCTTAATTCCATTCTCGCCGAGGGCCGATTTGAAGCAAAGGTTTCACCCGTAGGTGCTGCGCCGCCGACGTAATACAATGCCTCGCCCCCAACGCCGGCTTCCCGGCTCAAGCGGGCCTGTTGCCAAGACAAAGCTAAGCTGCGTGAGGACGAGCAGCACTGTACTGGGCGAGCGACCACTTGAGGCTTTATTTTACTCAAGCTCACAAGTCGCAGAACAGGGTCTGAGTCGACTTGAAGGAAGAACACGGGTCGGGTATACCTTCCTGAGTACAGGGCTCCCGAAGTCAGCTCACCGTATACGGGTGCTCAGGTACCAGGAGATTCATATTTCACGCAGAGCTGCGTGTAGGGCCTGTTTCACCCAAAGAGTGGGCTGCAATGTCAGGACGTCCTGAGCACCGGTCGACACGCAACACATCCCAGTTTCGAGACACCTCCATGCACATCGCTACCTCAGCCAACAGCATCTGCATTGAACCCGGAGCATACGTCAACGTCGTCCCAGAAACATGCCTAGATGTATGAAAGTGAATGCTTCAGCTAAAGAAACACATTACTGGAAACTCCGCATACCTGTCTAGCTTCTGTCGTTTCAACAGCTCCGACAAGTACTTCTCCTTCCCGTGTTACCCCTCCGTAAGGCTGTACCCCGGGCACCCATACCCGTACGGCTGCGGGTAGTAGAACAACCAAAATGCCCACCCGTATGCACATGTCCATCTGTAGCTCAACCAACTCTACCGGAGCTGAAGGCGTTAGCAATCATCATCGTGCCGAGATTCTAACCTGTGCCTAGAGTGCCTTGAATATGGTCTTGCCGCACGCAGGACGGGAGGAATTGGACCTTGGTGACGCCTTAATAGTTAAAACCGACAGCATCTAATAGCGAACTAAGCGTACTTACGACGATCGTCATGGAGTCAGAGGATTTTGGCGGGTTCTAATGGTTGGATGGGGTGAATGAGAAGGACCTGATTAGCGGCAAGAGAAGCGTTGGCCGGGAGTAGCTGCTCCGTCTCCAATAGATCGCTTGGAACAGGCCGGTCACAGCCCGCCAGGTTCGCTAGCGAGCCTCGCCGAGTGCGTTTGTCTGTTGTCGACACTGAACAGAGCACTTATCTTATCCCTTTCTCCTTCGTACCCGGAAATAGAGATTTCAGGCGCATGGTAGCCCCACGTTGGATGGATTTGAGCAGACACCCGTGGGCAAAACGCACCAGAGACGACAGGGCTGCCGTCATACAATAGGCTGAGATCAGGGTGAGAATTGATAAACATGTTAGCAACATTAGAGACTGTATAGACAACATACCTCGATGTGTTAGTGTTAATGCACACTCCGAGTCCGAGCTCCGGTCCCATTATTGAGGTAGAACTCAGTAGGAGGTGATCTCGTGCTGGCGTCAATTAGCGATTCCATCGTCTCCCGGGGCCGCTCGGATGACCTTTTATCGGAGTTGAAAAGCTAGACAGAGTGATAAAAGACGGTGTAAAGCGGTGTGTGGCAGGCTGAGAGGAGTCGGAGGACCACTGGCACGCACCGGTGCGAACTTCACCTCCGACTCGTTCAAGCTCAAACAGGCGCTATACTTACTGGAAAACGCCGAGTTTCTATTTGTAGCTATTTGGATGCGGCTATGCTCCAACAAACGGCACCAAAGGAATGCAGGCCCTCACCACCATCACTCTCATACTGGTACTTACCGGTTTGGTTTAGACATGAGTGGACAGGGAAGTTCGACGAAGCTAGCTTGCATGGGGAAAGACGGCATCGATTCGGTAAGCGGCAATGAGGTCAGGTAAGTAGAAGGAACCTGCCAGTGGCCGATTCCCGGTACGAGGCTGCCACGAATTTTCTGACGTGGTGTCAGACTCTCTGACAATTTGTATGTCATAGGAACTTGCCTCAATGCTTTACGCGAAAAAACACTGGTCCTTTGTACTCGCTATAGAGCACTGTCGCCCGGGCAGGATGATGTCACCTACCTCCGAGTCGTGGATGTGACGTGCACGGTCTTGAGGCGAGCTAAGTTGGTCTTGCTTTGTTTAACACCGGACCCTTCAGTCTGCATGTTGGTATCTCAACAGAAGCTGAGATGGCACAAGGTATGAAGTTGACGCTCGTTCCATGTACGTGAAAGCCGGCCGTCGCTAACTCAGAGTTTTATCCTCTCCTCACCGTACACTCTTCGCATTCCTTCCCAACGAAACACGTCCCAGTTCTTTGGACATCTCTTCAAGTGCGCATTCCGTCGCATTCATGAAGATCATCCTGATTGCGGGACTGTTGGGGGGAAGACTCGGCGGAAAGCAGAACTCTTTGTTAACGGCCGAGTGGCACTCTCCGAAAATGACCTCCGGATAATGAGGAAAGGACGGGACCGTTGTCATACTCACAGTCTCATTCACATCTAACCTTTCTCTTGCATGGCAGAAGAGAATGTTCAAAATGAAGGGAATAGAAGTCATAATCGATAGGCGTGTGGTCTCTAGTCAAGTCGCTTCTTGTCTGATGCGGCTCCCGCTGGCAGCTCCCCAATGGGGCATTCGGACTGAATGACGACATGAGTCTTCCAATGTTACTTCGTTTTGGGTCATTGTTGATACTATCTACAGGAAGATCCTCGGTCCGACGGTGACCACACCCGTACCGATTCGTCCCATACACCCTGTTCGGGAACGCCGGCAACCCTCCCTCCTGATGCTATCCCTTCCATCCAATCGATCTCATCGGCCACGTCGCATGCAACATCTTCGCAACCTTGCTCTCCGCCACCTATTGCCCCCGTCCATAGCGCACCACAGGCGAGTGGACACGTCTCCATACGTTTCTCAGCCCGAGCTGGGTGCATCTGCATCATGCACCAACAGTATCCGCCACGCAGGATTCCATACTCGTCCATTCCGAAGACCGGAGGGGCCCAGCGCCAGCCGGCAATACTCGATGGTACTATACGACCGCGCCATCGCGCCTCGCCGCGCATCTTGAGATACATAACCTCCTGGAATGCGGTGATCTGTTCCTACACGAAGACACGCGGAACGACCAGTCCCAGGCGTGAATGTGGGTGGGCTCCGCGTGGAAGAGCGCCGAAGATGGCATACCGCGCCCTCTTCGTGGGGAGAAGCGGCGCCTGTGGTGCCAGTTCATGAAAGAGGAGCGCAGATACGAATCGAGCTGGATCACGAAGAAGTCGCTGATGAAGGGTAGGAAATCGCAGCGTCAAGAGATGGAGAGATATGTGCGTTTGCCCGCCCCGATTGAGCTGTATTTATCTTGCTGATGCTGCGCGCGTCCGTCTGCTTACCAGCGGAATCGCTGCTTCTCCGACGTTCAAGGATGTCAATGCTCGAGTTCGGAACTAGAAATAGTCTTATTATATTGGTGAGTCCTCGGGCCGCCCTTACCAATGTAGACGCGCTCACTATAGCAGTAGGTCTTAGAGCGGTTCTGAACCGTTTCCTTCTTCTCATTCCTTCCAAAAGCTTGCAATACGGTATCATTCGTTCTGAAGCAATGGATGTGTTTATGATGACGTTCAAGTTCAGTACCCTCGTTCTCGGCTGCGCTCTATACGGGCGTCTGAATTGCGAGCTTCATCCGCGGTAGCAATTCAACTGACAGTTCCCTCAGGAGGCTAAGGTCACTGGCGAGGCCTCGCAGACGTACTTACACCGCATACTAATTTCCGGACGTCACACGGCGGGAAAGTTCTCATAGGGTCGGCGTAGTCGTTGCTTCTCGTAGGGGATCGACGCACCTGTCCACGAGGGAACCGCGAAAGACAAACACTGTAGGCTCCGATCAAATACCCAGCTGTGTCGTCGAGGGCCATGTTCACGAAATCGCCTCCTATCCTTCGAGTTTTCTACCTGATTGTTCTTTCGTCAAGAGGCGCTATATTCTGTTAACAGTAAGTCATATACTTTCTATCCTGTGATGGTAGCTGACTTACCGTTGATGCTCTTCCAATGTCGGGTCATGCGAGCCCACAGGGGATGTCCAGACCAGCGCGGGCTCGATGCTCTTCGTATGCGACCTCCGCAACAGATAAGTTGGGGACGAAACGGACTACCTCGATCGTACTGGGAGGGCTGAAGAATGTCTGGTGCATTTGGTAGGCAATGCTGATTAAGAACAAGGTCGTTAATTGCCCACTTGACTCTCTGATCGCACGTCGATCTTCCGATGTCTACATAAGTTCCGCTGCTAGTTACGTTTAGGGGCCATGTTGACGCAATTAGCAGGCCGTGACTAGTGTTGTCCCATGCCAGTGGTTCCACACGTGGCAGCGCCACTGGCCGACGCTCAAGCCTGGCAGCATCCGCGAGTCTGTGTGTCGTTGGAAGGAACGAATCCCAAGTTTGCGCAGCATACAGTAAGGTTCGGTAAGTGCAACACGAGGTTGTGAAGGTACTGCGGCCCGAAAACTGACATGTTGACAGCTCTGACTCAACCTGCCGAGCTGGTTGCGTATTGTAACCACCTGTCGGTTGCCGACGGCATACGCGATCGTGCAATCGGTACAACTCGTTCCCAGCGATCGTATACTTAAGACGTATCCCTGGCCGTGAACATCTTCTCCTTGCGAGTCCACTCTGCTCTTTGGCCGGTACAGCATGTCGGCGAGCTCATCGCCCAAATCTCAGTTGGAACCCCAGGCCGTTCCCGCAACGGTCGATTCGGTCCAAGCCGCAAGCGCGGCCGGCCCACCCGCACGTACCGGCTTCCGGAAGGGCTCTGCCTTCTGGCTCTCCTTCGTCGCCATCCTCGTCTGCACATTCTGCAGCGCTCTCGACCTCACCGCCATCGCCACCGCCCTCCCTACCATCACTGAGTCTCTGCATGGGGGCGACGAGTTCGTGTGGATCGGTGCCGCCTATGGTCTCTCCAGCACTGCTATCCTGCCCCTGTCCGGCCGCTTCTCCGATGCTTTCGGGCGGAGACCCGTCATGCTTGCTGCAGTCGGCCTCTTCTTCGTAGGGAGTGCGATATGCGGCGCATCACAGAGCATGGGCATGCTCATCGTGGGACGAAGTAAGCACTCTGGATTGTTAGCTCAATGCGTTATCATACTAACTGGACTCATTGGATAGCCGTACAGGGAATCGGCAGCGGAGCGATCCTCAACCTGTCGGAAATCATTGTGTCGGACCTGGTCCCGCTTGCGGAACGCGGGACGTACATAGGTGCTTTCGCGTGTGTCTGGGCCCTCGCTTCTGGAGTCGGGCCCCCGATCGTGAGTCAACCATAGCGTAGTGCAGACATAATATTTCTAACCAGCGGTTTCCCGTTAGGGCGGAGCACTGTCGGCCAAACCAAATACCTGGCGATGGATCTTCTGTGCGTAAATTCCACGTGTGCTATGCTGATCTGTCCAGTTCTAATCTATAATTCAGACCTCAACCTCCCGCTCACCGGCATCGCCTTTTTGCTCGTGCTCTGCTTCCTTCGCGTTCGCACACCTCCCGGCACCATCAAGTCAAAGCTCAGAAGTCTGGACATCTTGTGTGTATCCAACAGTCAACGTAGCTACTGCTCTGATTCTCTTGCCAACAGTGGAAATGCGATCATCATAACCGGCACGACCATCGCTCTTATCGGTCTTACCTGGGGCGGCGTCGCCTACAAATGGACCGACCCCCACACGCTGGCGACGCTCATCGTCGGCTTCGTCCTCATGGGTGCGTTCTTCGTGTATGAGTGGCTTGTACCGAAGGAGCCCAGTATTCCCTGGGAGGTCGTCAGCAACAGGACTTCGTTGTCTGCGTGCGTAGCTGTCGATGCTGTCCCGTCGTCCCTTTGTCTGATAGCTCGAGCAGGTACATCGGCACTTTCCTCCATGGAACTGTGGCGGCTGTATTATTCTGTGAGTCCGCGAGAATACCACCGATTAAATCTGGTTGCTCTTCCTGACACGTAGCGTACGCTGGACAGACTACCTCCCGGTCTACTTCCAAGCATGCTTGGGCTCGACACCCCTCCGCTCTAGCGTTCAGATACTCCCCAGCACGCTTACCATCTCCCCATTCGCGTTCGGCGCCGGGGCAGGGATTCAGCTCTCTGGAAAGTACCGATGGGCTAGTGTACTTGCGTGGTCTCTCATGCTAATCGGCTTCGGCCTATTATCGACACTGGACATACGGAGCTCTACAGGAAAATGGGTGGGGTATCAAATCGTGACCGCTGCTGGGGTCGGGCTACTGGTGCGTCTCCCTTCCCCCCCCCCTCTCATCTGCCGATCCCTTCTCATCCGTCGTCCTCTTTCCCGTTGACCCGCTAACGATCCGGGTGTGGTAAACAGTTCACAGCGACGGTCTTCCCGACACTCGCGCCCCTCTCCGTCTCACGCACAGCCGCCGCACTCGCCTTCTTCTCTTTCGCCCGCATGTTCGCACAGACCTGGGGCATAACCATCGGCTCTGCCATCCTCCAGAACCGCCTCGTCGCCACCCTCCCCGCCGCGTTCACCGCGCTCTTCCCTGCGGGCGTGCAGATCGCGTATGCGGCGATCCCCGTCATCCGGACGCTGCAGGAGCCCCTCAAGGGCGAGGTGCAAAATGCGTTCGCGGAAAGCTTGAAGGTCGTGTGGCTGGCGATGATCGGGTTCTGTGCGCTCGGGTTCCTGTCGGTCGCGATGATGCGGGAGGTTTCGATGCAGAAGATGACGGATGAGCGGTACGGGCTGGATGAGCGGGCGGATGCGCGCGGGGCGGGGGCGGAGGCGGACTCGGAGAAGCGGGTTGGTGGGGAAGGTACGGCAGGACCCTTGACGGCGATTTCATGAGGAGAGTGGCACGCGGTGAGGACACGATACGAGATGGACGATGGTAATGAGTCTATATGGGCCTAGAAATACCCCCACTGTATGTACAATATCACGATCAACACGCTGCTCAGAGTCAGTCCCTGATGGCGAGCGACATCAGCAAGAGAAGCTCTCTGCTAGAAAGGCCAAACACGAACGGGGTATATTAGAAAGAACTCGAAGGACTGGACCATCCTGCAAAGACGGAATGAGGTGCATGGCCGAAGCATTGTTAACTTCTGTGCGTGTACTCACCTTAATACCCTGGCCAATGGCATTTGACCTCGTCTTGCAGGCCAAATATCTGAGGAAGCTTCTTCCATAGTTCGCAACGCTCGGCCCGCTCGGGCTCGATAACCGCGTCCAAGCAAGTGGCGCAGCCACGGAATTCCATTTTAATGTGAGATCGCCAGCTCGCAAGGTGGTTGGGGCTCTCTATATCGCTGAGGCTCTTAAGCATGCGTCTCATTGCAAGCTCGCACTCAGTCGAAGCGATGCACGACGCGCAAGGAGCGAGGAAGATTCGCTGCAACATCGGTTCGGACGACCGCCAGAGCTCGCCGTAGGCCCTAATACAGCGTTTGGCGTCGGCCTTGTCCAGCATCATGAGCGTCCCGTCTTCTCGCTGCTGCCCGTCGATGAGTATGTCGGGCTCTTGCGTACAGAGATAGAAAGCAATAGGGAGGATGCTGGGAGTGGTCGTGAGCCTGGCCAGATAGATGACGTCGATGAAGTTGTAGTGCGCAATGCTGGACTATGCGAATGTATCTGTAACGTCTTGCTCCCATTTCTCGAAGTCGGTCACGATTACGCTTCAGAAGATTGACGGCGTGGCGCTCCACTACGTCGATCTGATATTTGTGTGCGAGGCGCGTGAGGGCAGAAGTTCTCGGTATCTGAAGTACTGATTGCGATTCATACTAAAAGCGCAATAGTAGTGATTAGTTCAAGTTGGGGTATGAGGCTATTGACTTCAAAGCGGTTCAAGACTTGAAGAATGGACGTACTCTGGGAGGGTTGTTGGGATCAGATGGGTAAGAAGCCACTTGAAGTCCTTCGGAAAGTCGGATACGCGGACTACGGGGCACCCGTCGTAGGTCTCGTCCGCATAAGTAGCCGATGAAAAAAGTCGGAAAACACCGGCGAGTGCACAGAGAGGAGACCCTTGTAGACCTTGAATGCGGTCTGCCCTGCCACGAGCACGACGCTGCCGTCCTCCAGCCATAAGTCATGGTCTCGCTTGAGCTCTTCCAGTGATGGCACAGCCTCGTGGATATTCTTGCTAGCGGCAGGCCCGGCGTCCGAAAGCATAGGTGTGGACGGCAGATGGGATCTGGTAGAATACTGTGTACGGTTGAGGACAGCTAGTACCGCCCTTGCGTGTAGGTTTCGAACAAGCCGCATTCTCCGCTCATAATTTCGTGCTCCGCATGTCCTTCGGAGAAAGGCGTCTGCTCCGAACCTACATAACTTGCCCGCTCGTAAACTCCTCGTAACCTTTCGTACTCGGAATATCCGTACCCTATATACAATGCCATGATCAATGCGCCGCTCATGGGTCAGCGCGGCCTGGCGCAGAAGGGCGCGTCCATAAGCTGCCGAGGCGTCATTATGTTCAAGTTCTGCATACGTACTGAAGCTCAGCATCCCGGCTAATGGCCTTTCACCTCGTCCTGCAGGCCAAAGATCTAAGGAAGCTTTCTCCACAACTCGCGGCGCGCGGCTTTGTCGCGCTCGATGGCTGCCTTCGTGCAAGCGTCGCAGCCATCGAACTCCTCTTCGATGTGTGGCTCCCACGTGGTAAGGTGATTCAGGATCTTCCTCAGGCTGAAGTGCTTCACCATGCGCTTCAGCGCCTGCTTGCACTCCGACGGCGATTCGCAGGAGCTGGCAGGAGAAGCAGCGAGGAAGGTCTGTTGCAGCATGGGCTCAGACATCCGGCAGAGCTCGCCGTAGCCTGCGATGCACCGCTTGACGTCGGCGTTGCTCAGCATCATGGGGGCCCCGTCTGAGTCCTCGCGCTTCTGCCCGCCAACGACGAGGTCCATATCTTGGGCGCAGATGTAGAAGGCGAGAGGAAGGATGCTGGGAGTGTCCGTGAGCCTAGCTAGATGGATGGCATCGATAGGGTTGCAGAAAGCGATGGAAGACTCGCTGAAGACGTAAACCTCGCGCTCCCATACGTCGAAATCGTTCGTGAACACCTCCTTCGGGCGGCCGATGGCGTAACGCTCCGCTACGTCGATTTGGTACTTGTGTGCGAGCCGCGCGAGCGCAGAAAGCTCTGCGTACCTGAAGATTCGGAAGTGATCGTCGTCCATACTAGACGCGCATATAATCAGTCAGGAGAGCTTAATCGACGTCCAAACGTTCAAACTCGGGACTCGATAAATATACTCACTGCGGCAGGCTTTTTGGGATCAAATGGGTCAGAAGCCACTTGAGATCCCGCGGAGAGTCGGAGACGTGGACTACGGGGCACCCGTCGTCGGTTTCGTCCGCGTGGGTGGCAGAGGAGAACATGCCGGCAAACACGGGCGAATGCGCAGAGAGAAGACCCTTGTAGACCTTGAACGCGGTCTTCCGCGCTATGAGTATGACGCTCCCGTCCTCGAACCAGAGGTCCTTGTCGCGCGTGAGCTCCGAAAGAGACGATTGGGGGGGATGCGCAACGTTTTCTATGGTTGGTCGTAATTGGGGGGATCGGAACGATGGGGAATGTCCGGATGTACGGTATGATCCTACGGCAACATGTCTTTCAGAGAGAGCGATGGAAGATACGAGCGTGCCCACCTTGTATGCTTGCTACTGAATGCAGTCTGATGTCCAAACGAGGAGCAGTCAAACAAAACGAAGTCGAGACAGGTATACCTACCCGCAGCATCGAACCTGGCCGTCCGAACTTTATTTAACGTTTGATCTAGTTCGATGAGACCATGAAACGTATGACACGCACATTCTATGCGCCGTTAGTACCTCCTCTGGATATCATTGTCCATGATATGTCTAAAGCAATAATGATACAGTGAGCAATACAAAGATGATATCACACCGTGTCCTATGCAACCGCGAGCATCGATCAGCTCTTTTCGTCCCACCGCTCGTACTTGTCATTTTGTAGGCTCTGCGTGTATGCGCCGTCGATCGTCACGCAGAGGTCGTCCAGGTCCTTCAGAGCTTGCAGCAAGGCCGTCAGTGACGACAGGCCATCTACGTCATACAGTTAGCCCCACTTCACAAAGACGGAGCTCACGACGCGGGAAGACCGGTAGCTCGTGTACGATGTGACATGGTCCATCCTTCCATTCCAGGGCTCCGCACTTCGGATAGTCCTCGGAGATGAGGTTTCGGTTGACGACCAGAGCTACTCCAGCACTGTTTTGCCACATTGCGCGCGATGATAGTGGGACCTCCCCGTCGTGAAGGATGGTGAAGAGAGATAGGGAGTCACTCACCATACATCTGGATTCTCATGTTGATATGGTTCTCGGACGGATGTGGTACGCTGTAACGAGTGAGTCAGTACTAGTCGGGTACGTACAACGGTGAAGAATATGGATGGAAGATGTGGTGGATAGAAGGCCGATGCAAGCGACGCGATCATAATGGGATAACCAGGGGCGGACAATTAAAAGCGAGGGCCGGAGCCGCAAACAAAAAGCCGAAGTCAGCCTCCCCACGATCGCTCAGAACCATGAAGAGTAGCCACGAGGTCAACAAAAGTGGTCGACGCGGGAGGTACCGGAGAACCTTGGCTTGGCACGGATGGATAATGAAGGGGAGAGAAGAGTAAGGAAGGAGGAGAACGTACCTGTATCCGCAGAATTCCACCTTTGGACTTGACCACCAAAGACAATTGAGCCCCTCGGTCAATGCATGCGGCCTTTCGACCAGACAATATGCCAGACGTACTTCTTCATGAGCATCCATCTAAGTGCGTTCCCGATTGTATGGGACTCATCATGAATCTGGTATGTTGCGGCGGATAGGTCCGGCGCCGCACCCTTCAGCTGGATAACCGATACAACCAATGTGGACAGTGAGTCAGAAGGGAGGTCAAGACGATTGTAGTCGACAATGGAAAACGCACAATCTGGATTTTGGGAGTCTCGTCCGCCATGGAAGGAGCAGTTGCGCACCGAGCACCTCAACACAAAAGGCTCCGTACTCAAGCGCCAAAACCACAGTGTCCACGTGCTAAGCCAAAGACGCCTGTCGTGGGAACCTACTGGGACGTGGTTTAGCGCGCATGGTGGCTGCTCCTTCTACGGCTCTCTCTCTGCCTCTGCCACATCCATCTCTGGATATTCGACTCATTTCGACTCTATATGCGCACACCCTTCATGTTCTGTGATGCTTAACGACCCTGGAGAATCGAGACTTGTTTTTATTGTTTGCGGGTACGGCTTGCCATTAGCGAGTTGACGCAAGACGCAAACAATGGCAAACAGCGCGTGAGTACGGGCAATTGTTCGTCTCTGACTTGCCTCGAGCTGACCGCGTTCTGGAGGTGAAGACAAAGGCTGCAAGTGCAGAGTGCCCTCTGCTTATTGATCTATTCACCGACTTGCTCTCCGGGACGACAATGTCGGGTATCCACCCTACGGAGCCGCTCAATTCTATAAAGAGCATACAACTGCGGGGCTAAGACCCCCGTGCTCCGCCTCCCCTCATCCTTTCCTTTCTCGCTCTCCTCGGCCTCTCATCTCTTATACCCATCTTCAGACATATAATAAGGCAGTGCCTTCCGATCCGTGCCCCGGTGGTCCTCTCTCTTGTTTCCCATCATATCATTCCCCAGATCTCAGTCTCAGTCTTAGACGCCACCCGTTTCTCCTCCGGCGCGCCTCAAACCCCCTCACAGCAATCTCCTCCGCACAATAAAGATGGCCTCTGCATCCGTTCAGATTCCTTCTCCCGCCCTCAACGCTTCTCGCCCCACGCTTCCCCCCTTGCGCTCCCTCTGTCTCCCCGACATCCGCGCCCGCAGAACAAACCTTAACGTCCCCGACATGGATTTTACGAGCACTAATTCTAATGACCTCCTGGTATGTCCTCTTCGCTTCCACCGTCGAGAATGCGAGCTTAACCGTCCTTTCGTAGCCGCCGCTCCCGCTCGACTTTAACCAGAGCTGGCCGCGCGCACGCCAATCCTCCGTCTCCTCCACGACCTCCTCATGCACTTCCTCCTCCCGCGCGTCCTCCCCCACCGAAGCCTGGCCCCCGCGCCGCCAATCTATCACCCGCGCCGTGCGCAGGCACCACCCTTATCTCCCGGGCGACAAGTACCGCGTCGTGCTGTCGGATACCTACGACAGCGCGGATGCGATGCTCGTCCTCCCGCTCCCCGCGGAGGCCGTCGACGAGAACAACCGCCCGATCCCCGAGAAGCTCAAGCAGTACCGCGGCGGCAAGGCGTACCTCATCGTTGGACCCCTCGCGCACGAGCTCCGCGACCCCCAGAACCGCGCCCGCCTCCGCGCCGCCGTCCACCCCTACCGCCTCATCCCGCGCGACTCCACCTCCAATGCGACACCCACCGGCTCCGCGTTCCCGCACCGCCGCGACTCGACAGCGTCCCACTGCTCGGACGCGGCGTGAGTGCAAATATTCTCTCCCCCCCCCTTCGCATCCTTCGCTGTACAGACTATCTATCGCCTTCGCCTTCGCTCACAACCTCGCATCTGTAACTCCTATGGTTCCACGGATCCCGGTCACGACCCCCCACGTGCACGTCCGATAGACGACCAGCATGGACGCTACTCGCAGCATACCCGTCCCGCGACAACCCCCACACTGTCTCCCTACTACATCATACCTCGCTGTATCGATTGCTCTCCGCGCTATCCTCGCTTTCCGCTCTCCCCCTCCCCTTCCCACCTCCGCCACCGCGCAACTTTTATTGTTTATTTTTTATTGGTTTTTATTTCTTCTGTTCATACGATTGCAACGTCGTTCGGGTTCGTCCGACCTTCAACCTTTTTTGTCTGCGTTTCAACTTCAGCTTCAGCTTCCCTCTTCGTGGGCTTGGTTTGGTTTTCTCGAGAAGGTTATGGCTGCTGTATCCTTACAAGCTTATACTGTACAACTACGCCGCGCGGGCGTACCCCCGGCCTATTTTGGCCTTGGGGGGCGCCTGCGCTGGACGGGACTGTATTGCGGATTCGAAGGGTCGGAGGCGGATGGATACCATCCTGATTCCTGATCCTTGATCCCCAATTCCTGATCTATGATCCTCTCTCTCTGTGCACGCATTGTTACATCACGAACAAGTACTGTATCAATACGCCTTATACACATACCCTCAGTTTCTCTCCAGCGCCGCAGGTATTCGTGCATCAAGCCCCGGGCATCCTGCATCTGCATCTGCATCAAGCCCCGTCTCGACAAGAATCAATGCACAGTACGAATTGCGATTGGAACAACCAGCACAGTACCGAGTACCAGCGCATTAACCAATTGTTGGACCGATCCGTGGGACGAGCGCGCGAAGAGTCAGGACGCTTTTGTTCGCCCCTTCCGTCGATCCCCTTCCACCTTCCTTCCAGGACCCAGGTGCAGGCAGGTCAGGCCCGGGGTTGTCGGAAGACGTGCGGATTCGTATTCCGGACTCCGGGGGTGGTTCGAAATTCGGACTGCGTCGACAATGGACATCGGAGGCAGTGTGAGTTGTCTAGACCCCATCAGCTGTGAGTACTTCCGGATCCGCGCTTCGATGCCACACGCCTATAGCTACTGTCCGTAGCTCAGAAGAAGACAGATGCGGACTTGCAATTGGAAGTTGCAGGGGTTGCCTCTTGCGTGTTCGGGTTGGCAGGCATTTCATCCCAGACTCCAAGCTATCCGAGTCCGAGTTCGTGCGGTGGACAGCAACGTCATCAAGTGTATCACCGGACGCACTAGAGACAAGACTCCGGACAAGACATTTCAAACATACGACATAATTAATTACTTGTCGTCGGAGAGGAGGGCGTACGCACAGGCCAGGATGCGACAAACCATTGTCCGCCGAATGGGGAAGGGGCACCGGATCCGGAACGGCAACTTGATCTCACTGTGCCACATCGCCTTGAGGCTCAACTTAGGTTGATCGCGATGGGTTGAAGCAGAACGTGACACATGCACAAACCCGACCAAATTGACTCCTACAACGTGCCAGTGCCCTCTATGTTCGACGTAAGTATATCAGTACTAGTCTGTTCTCCCCAGAAAGCGTTCACCGCCATCGTTAGAATCAGCCCCCGCCCGTGGCCGCCACGCCCCCAGAGGCACCCGCGCGAGGCTAACCATACCCAATCTAGAACCCACAAAGGGCCCGGCTCCGCCACCCGGCGACTACACGCAGGCCACTAGCACCGGGCCTTGGCGAGTCGTGGCTACAGCCTACAGACCTCCAATTACAGTACACGTTACAGCTTCGCCTGCGCCTGCGCCTTTGCCCTCGGGACGCGGAGCGCCACCAAGCCCTCGATCGCCTCCTCCGTCTCGACCTCGATGCGCCGCAGGAGCTCCTCGCATGTCGGGATGTCCTTGATGAGCCCCAGCACGATGCCCGCGGTCCAGATGCCGTGCTCGGGGTCCCCCAGCTCGTACACGAGGCGGCCGCGCTGGCCGGAGACGAGGTCGCGGACGTCGTCGAACTTGGCGCCGCCGGGGCGGCGCTCGAGTGCGACGACCTGCTGCGCGACGCCGTTCTTGAAGACGCGCGCGGTGTTGTGCAGCGTGCGGAAGATGTGCACCGTGTCTTGCTCCGAGGACGCGACGATCTTGTCTTTGATGTTCTGGTGGATCGGGCTGCGGGCGCGTGTGCGCGAGTACAGTAAGTACATAGAGGGGAAGTGGGCAGCGGATGATCAGGATGAAGGGGCGGTGGGTGATGGGTGGAGATGACGCACCTCTCGACTGTGCACATGAACCGCGTGCCTGTTAATGAAAACGTCTGTCAGTATGCGGGGACGTAATGGCCGGCCCGGGGGAGAGGGGAGCACAGACCCATGTTCACACCCTGCGGGCAAAGTCCCATTGTTAGCTGGATATGTCATAGGCGGATAGGGTATGTCGCGCGCGACTTACACATGCGCCGAGGGCGAGCGCAGATGCGAGGCCCCGGCCGTCAGCAAACCCGCCGGAGGCAATGTACGGGATCGAGAGCTCCTGTGCTGCGCGGGCGAGCTGACGACACGAATGTTTCAGAGAGACATCTGGACGGGCTATAGTCGTAGGTGGCGTACCAGGACAAGCCCACCAATGTCTTCCTCTCCAGGATGGCCCGCACCTGAAAAAGAAGGTCAGGTCATGTCGCCGAAGTTGGAACGTTTCGCCTGACATTCAAACCCATCTATGCTTAGACAGTCGACGCCGTGACGCTGCGCAGACTGTTTACGGGGTCAGCAGGTGCGGAGACGCGACGCTTGACTGCTGACACACCTTGGCATGCCGGATCGTCGTGCATTTATGGATCACTATGCATCCGCTGGACTTGAAGAACTTGATTAAGGGTCCCGCTGGTGGCTATCAGGAACACGACGCCAAATATCACAGCTGTATGACTCACGGTTGTTCCCAGCGGTCTCGAAGATCCGCACGCCCTCCTCGACGGCGGCTCGCGCGTATCCTTCGTAATCTGGCGGGTTTATGCTCGGCAGGAGGGTGATGTTGACGCCGAAAGGATACTTCGTCAGTGTCCTCGTCTCCTGGATGGCTTTCCTGAGCGCATCTGGGGAGGGCTGCGTGAGCGCGGTGAGGATACCTATGAATGCGATCGAAACGGATGGGTCAGCGACAGTGCACAATTGGACTGTAGGAAAGACGGCTAGACTGCTGGAAGAATTTGGAGCCATGACGCCAGTGTGAGCGGTGGTTTCAGCCATGCACCACAACCCTTTCATGAAAGCGTTTCAGGATTGAGTGGAAGTCAGAACAGCGGAACTCGACCGCCCTGGCTAATCGCACTCGGCGCGTTCCGTTGGCACGATGGTGACGGTGGAAGTGCAACACAACGGACCGTAGAAACGGTGGCACCTCCAGCTCCCGGACAGGCTGTACTCCCACTGTATTCCTTCGCATCCATAGATGTAACTCTTGCTATAGTGCGGCTCCGAGTCGCCCCTCGTAAAGAATCGCAATTATCAAATGCAGCCTTCGACCACAATGCTACAACGTTTGGCCAGCGTATCCATAGGTAGGTTCATGATGAGAACGAGGCGGATCATGGATGCGCCCGGCGGTAAAAATACGCCATACTTCCACTGTCCCACCATGTGACGTCGGCGCCACGGCACAAGAGAACGTGGGTGTGCTCGGTATGGCTCAAGCGGTGTGGAGGGAGGTTTCACATTCTTAGACAGAGAAACTTAAGTACACACCTAAACCTCCCGCATTCGAGACGGCAGCGGCAAGCCTCGGCACGCCGACCCTTTCGTCCTGTCCTTGAACTACTGTTTTCGGAGGCGAGTAGGGACGATGCTCACCATTGCATCCCGCCTTGCACTACAGGTCTGAGAAACACCGGTCAGTTCGCTAGACTTGTGCAAGACTTGTTGAAGTTAACTTACACTCGGATACCGAGCAGCTTCGTCAGTTTTGTCTCCAGAGGCATTGTGGTATCACTTTGGGATCTCAGGGTAGTATGGGGTAACTGAGAGAGCTGAGAGGGGTATAAGTACAAGTAGAAGAACAGTGCGGTGGCCTTGAGCTCAGCAGCGCGCTCGGTTCATCGAGCCCCGCAACCGGCACCCCATGTGTTATCCCAGACTCCGATCATCCCGGACTCCGTACCTATCCCGACGCTTCCTATATATAGTAAGAGTCACACCCCGACAGCGCCGTCACAACTGTGCTTCGGCGCTAGCCTACCAGCCAGTTTGTCGGTTAACGCCGAGTTTCAGCCAGCATCCGCCACCAAATCGCCCGGCTGTTGGCCAGCTACAAGGAAGGACAATGTCGCTATCAATTGTGCGTCGATGGGGCTGCATATCTTTGCGCCAGTCACGATGCGCTCGGTCTTATTCAACCACGTCAGACCCCTTCAAGGTCCTATTTTTCGGGCGGGACGAATTTTCTTGTCTAGTTCTCCAACAATTGCTCGAAGCCAAAGGTATGTAGGAAGTTAAATAAGCTTTCGCGGTTTACTGAAAGCTTCAGATGTCTGTCAGGAAATCCAGATAGTCACGCAACCGGACGTCAAGGTCGGAAGGCGGGGTTCTGAGCTGTCCATATGTTCGTACAGAGCTGATCGCAATGGATGTCCCGGGACTTCCGGAACTGACATCATGGTCATTAGCACCATTGAGGATTATGGCTCAACAAGCGCGGCTTCAAGTCCACACAATCCCCGAGGAAAGGTCCAAGTTCAGGACGTGGCAGGTACGCTCCGATCCTGAGTTTTTATTTCCTTGCTGATGACCTGCATGGGCACAGGTACCTCCTCCTTTCAAACCTGACCCGACGATTGGCACATCAACGGTCGAACCTCCCTCCCATCACGTCCTTGTCACTGCGTCCTTTGGTCGGATCCTGCCTAATAACCTGCTCAACTTTTTCTTGCCAACACGGAGGCTAAACGTGCACCCATCGCTCCTGCCTGTCTACCGCGGCGCTGCCCCTATACAGCATGCGCTTATAGATGGCCAGCGAGAAACAGGTGTATGCGTCATCGAGATGACAGAACGCAAGAAGGGTATCGATTCTGGGGCCATCTGGCGTTCCACAAAGATGGTATGTCGACTTCGCTTCGACGACAGCTACCCGTGGAACTAACGGCTGCCCTACAGGGAGTACCGGAAGAAGCGACCTTTACGACCCTTCGTGACTCGCTCGCCGAGAAAGGCGGCCAGCTCTTGGTGTCGGTGTTGCGGGACATGCTGGCAGGCCAGGTGGGCCTTTTTACGTAATGACCTCGACTCTTGCTCATTTTGGTTGCTTCTGTAGGACACCCGGACACCGCAACCTGAGGACCCTGATGCACCCCGTGCGCCTCTGATAACCTCTGAGCATTCGAAGATCGACTTCAGGATGATGACTGCATCCCGTATCGTTGGCACCCACCGCGCTATCTCACATCAGGTGCGTCCTTCTTCTCTTCGATTCATTGGGCGTCGTTCTGAGAGGTGCGGTAGAAACCCATCACAACCATGTTGAAGATCGGCCGGACACTCCAGCTCCATAGTCCGAACGTTCTCGTTGAGGAGTACCCGGACATACAAAGCCATCTCCCGGTGGAGGGCGCGGCAACGTTCCACCCGCCAACCGGGACACTTGTCGTGCGCTGTGCTGAAGATACCTACCTGAGCGTCCCGGAGGTATGTGGTATACCTGCTAATCAACCGCACTACGTACTGATGCAACGATATTGATACTTTATTGTAGGTGCGACAGCAAGACCGTCGCCTGCTGAACGCCAAGCAATGGTGGAATGGCGTAACTCCGGGCATGCGGCTGTCTGAAGGTTCAGAGGGTCCCGTCCACTTTATCCCCTTCGATCAGGTGTTGGTCGGGAACCACTAGACATTCCCAGTCTCGACTCCACACTAGTCGCCTTGGGGGGGGGGAATACATCCACGGTACCGTTCTCGCCCACACAACACTGTCTCCCCACAAAAACATGTCCGCCCCCTCTCAGATTAAAGGCTGCGCGAGTTCCGTACATAGTGGAGACCGGTTACGAGTCTCAGACTTTCCTCTCGGCATCAGCATTCGTTCGTCGTGCGCCAGACGAGCGCCTATACCCACCCCACCACCCCGCTTCAACCCGAAGACTGAAATTCTGTATCTCGGGTGTCTTCTAATAGATTTTGCTCAAACTTGGTACATATTTGTAAAGTCACGTTTGAGGCCCATTTGTAGAGTTTGGAAGCTCGAACGCGACGTGAGGTTGGAGCGCTTCTGGGTTGGGGGTAGGTGACTCAGCAATAGGCTCCGTCAGTTACCGACACTTGGCCATCGTTCGGTTCGTCAACCTATAGCTAAAGTGCTCTCGGACGGTACTCGTCGACTATACCCCTTTCCGCAGTATTGGATGACACTCTGTTAGAATCCTCCACGCACCCTCGGACTCTCGTTCGCAGCTTCTAGCCCCACTAGTACTTGGACGTCATGGGAGACGTTTCTCCCCCCGCCTCCGTTCAGGTTCTTACCAACTCCGATCTCCTCCACGACATTTTCTCTTTCGTGCCTTCGTCGGCAAAGCGCGACAGCCATCTGGCACGATGTGCGACTGTCTGTCGTACGTTCCACGAACCTGTAATCCGAGTCCTATGGAGAAATCTGGATGCGCTATCTCCGCTGTGGCACCTCCTGGCGCCACCAAGCACCCCCTTCCCCCCCGACGGTGCGGCTGACGATGAGCTCCTGAATTATCTCCAAACAGTAAGCGCGTTTACTTCCAATGCGTCCTGTCTCGCTGGCTCATGAGATTCCAGGTTAGCTCCGCCCGGCTACATCTTGATCCGATGCGATGGGACCGTTTTCTATGGCATACTGCCTATGTCCGTGGAATATATCATAGCTTGCACCCTGATCCGGCAGTAGAAGAACAAAATCGTCTCCTTATGCAGGCTGTCACCACACAGAATGGGGGAAGGACTGTCCTCCCACTCTTGCGTCGCATACGGTGGGAAGGCGGTGAACCGCCGGATGACATTCTCGCTCCGTTCTTCACCTCGACACTTCGCCACGCTGGTGCTACCTCGCTCTCCGACGAGGGCGCACGCCTTTCCCTGCGCCGACTGCGCGAGTCGTCCCCGCTCCTGGAAAGCGTCTACATCGATCGTCTCAACCTGCCACTCGTCCAGGAGCTGCTACATTTCCCTCGGCTCTGTGCGGTTCAGATATTTCGAATGTGGGGATCTGAAGCCACCAAAGCCATCATAACGAAACCGAACCTTACCCAGCTCCGTATACATCATGTCATCCCCCCCTGGACCGATCCCGGCCGTGTGGTCTCAGTTCGCGACCTCCGTGTGCTGACTGTCCGGGGACACATACCCACTCTCTCCGCTCTCTTCGATGCCGTCCGCTTTCAAGCGCTGGAGACGGCGAATATACAGGTCATGGGCTACTTACAAAGGCTTTTCGATAACGTGGCCTTGCTAGGTGCGTTCTACGGCGCCGTGTCCGCCAGTCGCCTCCAAAACCTCGATCTCGCGCTCTTGGCCCGGGGCTCAGGGTCACCACCTCCCGACTACGCGTTCCCCGCCCTCCGCGACGTGCTCGCTCACATCCTCCCCCTCAGCGACTTACGCTCCTTCAACCTCATCGCCACGCTCGAATTCGCCAAGGTCGACGATGTAGACGTCGAAGCCCTCGCACGCGCATGGCCGAAGCTCGAGCGCCTCCACATTGACCGTGGCTCCACCCGCGCGTCCGGTGTGTCGATGGCTGCCTTGCATTGTCTCTGCGTGGGTTGCCCAAACCTCAGAGAGCTGTCGGTCCCCGGCCTGCACTACCCCACCATTGGGGTGCACGAGATCCCCGCGCCCCCCCTTGATCGCTCGCCGCCTCACCCCCTCCGGCACCTAGGGGTGCGGACCCTGTGGTTCCCGGAGGAAAGCCCTCCATACATCTCCGACGAGGAGGCAGAGGCCTTGGCGAGGTACCTCCTGGACCTGTTCCCGAGGTTTGACGGCTGGAAATACAAGCCCGTGCCGCCCCATGACGATTCCCCCGCCCCCAAGCCAAGTCCAGAAGTATCCCGGACGCTGGCGTTCGAAATACCGTCGGCTGTGTCTCCTGACGGTCGGTGGGGGAAGGTTGCTCGACGGATATACGCCATTTGTTCCGCGCCCGAGGGGATGTAACACTGGGGAAAATGTGAGGAGGACGTAGGTCGGTTTCTTTCGCTTCACTTGACAAAGACGGAGCTGATCAGTCACCACTGCTTCACAGCAGATAGTGCTATGCCGAGTTCTTGTACGGATGTGTCTTTTTCAGCTTCCGTCGCGGGAGGATCGACTGCCAAGAGAGATCAGCCCACGCTATTGTCGTCAACTCAGTGTTGATATGGAAACGCTAGGGTACGACGATGCTTGGCGACGGCGGTACAGTACTTGAACAGTTTCGGATGGCAATCAACCTCACCCAGGTTGGGCGCGTTGACGGGGGGAGCCCGTGTCTCGCATGCACCTTGTCCTGACCACAGTGACCTCTCTCCAATTCAATGGCGTGTTCTCATCTTGTATCTCTACCGTCTTCGCGACTCTCTCTCCGTCTGGGTTCCGGAAAGTCCCTCATTGGCGCCTGTATCTCAAGGTACCCGAAGATCGAAATTCCGTATCTCAGGCGTCTTCTGATGGATTTTGTTGAAACTCGGTATAGAGTCGTAAAACAGCACATGAGGTATAATGCAGCGCTGCGACGTGATGGGGCACTATGTAAAGTAGCGGCGCTTGGTCATAGGTCGGTGGCGCGCGTCAAGGCAACAAGATACGGAGGGCCAATATTAATCATATGCATCCCCGAAAACACTCTGCCTCGAACCAGCACCATCCTTCACACATCCTCCACAAGCTTTCACGCTTTATGCGCCTCAATCGAGCTTGCAACTAATCCCACTTCAACGTCATGGCGGACATTTATCCCCTCCCCTCGGTTCAGGTTCTTACAAACCCCGATCTCCTGCACAGTATTTTCACGTTCGTGCCTTTGACGTCGGAAAATCGGGACAGCTATATCGCACGATGTGCGACGGTCTGTCGTACGTTCCACGAATCTGCGATCCGAGTCTTATGGAGAAATCTGGACGCACTATTTCCGCTGTGGCACCTCCTGGCGTCACTAAATGCCCCCTTCCCCTCCTACGATACGGCTGACGATGAGCTCCTAAATTATCTCCGAACAGTAAGCGCGCTTTTTTCAGGACGTTCCGTCTCGCTCATGAAATTACAGGTCAGGTCCGCGCAGCTATATCTGGACCCGACACGATGGGACCGTTTTCTATGGTATGCTGCCTTCGTCCGCGGAATATGTCATCGCACGCATGACTCGTCAGCAATAGAAGGCGCAATTCGCCTTCTTATACAGGCAGTCCTCATGCAGAATGGCGGAAGGACCGTCCTCCCACTGCTGCGTTCCATACTATGGCTGGGCAGAGACTCGGTTCCGTCCGATGGCACTCTCATTCCATTCTTTACTTCGACACTTCGCCATGCCAGTTTTATCGCACCAAGCGTCCTACTATTACGCAGACTGCGCGAATCGTCCCCGTTGTTGGAGAGCGTCTTCCTCTATGATCCAGGCCCACCCCTCATACAGGAGCTTCTACGCTTTCATCGGCTCCGGATGGCTCGGGTGTCTCGAATCTCGCACATCAGTAAAAGCCTGAATCTATTATTGGCCCTTATTGGCTCTTATTTCAGCCAGTAAGGCCGATAATACCGGATAATAGCCAATAAGACTCAAGTCGTAATATGGACCATTTGGACCGATAAGACAAGCGGCAGGCCCCCCAGTAATACGGGTAATATCCGATAATGGAGATCCATACGGTGACCCCCAACCACGATGCACATATACTCGGTGCGTTGGGGGACACTCCGACAAATATATTAGATGAGACGGGGTACACGCAACTTGTACTGTAGATGACAGAACTACTAAATGACTCGCTAACGTGGCACCGGGAACTCTGGCGATGTCCTGCTACATCGCCTCCTCCTACCCCGTGCACAGCGACATGCTTGTCGACTCCTGTACGCAGATGGCCCTAATCATCTTCTCCGGCTGCGACGTCTCCAACGTGCTCCACGACGCTGACTTGCACCCCAGTTTTGCCCACAACACGGTCGGGCTCGCCAAGCTCAACGGTACATGGTGGGCCCCATGGAGTACAGGATCAAGCCGCCTCAGCATAGGTGGACCTTGAGGGATAAGTCAAGGACTCCAAGGGCATCCGCCAGGGCGTGCCGGGTCCCTGCCGAGGGGAGGGTCAAACGTGGTAGCTGAACAACCCACATACCTCGGTAGAAAATGCGGGTGCACCTCGGTGGTGGCCAGTGAAGAGAGCTAGTCTTGGAGCCAAACACGTACCTGGAGCCCCCACGGGAGCTGCTAGACCTACAATCCTTGTCGCCGTCCTGCCCGCCGTCTACTTCTCCTTACCGCGTTGCGAACCATCCCAATGAAGACACCCGGTGCTTGCAAACCTTGAATTTGGTATCTCGTATTGATGGGGAGTTGTGTGCGGGAAGGTGAGGAGGAAAGCAGAAGGATGTGACAGAAAGCGCGAGCGAGATTGAGCAAGGAACGAAGGCGGGAGACAAGTCACAATTTTAGGCGCCCGCATTGCTGGCGCAGGCAACGCTTTGCGCGCCTAAACTCGTGACTTAACGCTCTATCCTATCCATGCAGGCATCCTCAACTTTCTCGATGCCCGCACTGCTCAGCAAGTATCAGATCTCTATTTTCTAGCTTCATGGAGTTCGTGTAGATTTAGCAGACACTTTTAACAGTACACAGTGTCATTTGAAGCCGCCGTATTTCGCTGATGGCTATTACCCTTATTATCCGTATTACCGGTTGTAAGTAATATCGGTAATACGGTAATAGATTTGGGCTTTTACTGATGCAACCTGAACCCTTCAAAAGCATCATAACGAAACCGAACCTCATCTCCTTCCATATAAACAGTGTTGTCACTCCCTGGCCTGATCCTAGCCACGTGGTCTCCGTTTGCGACCTCCGTGTATTGACTATTACATTAGCAAAACCTGCACTTTGCTGTCGTAGGCGACCGCTGCTGACGAAGACGATAGCCACCCGTCTCGCCAACTGGCTCTGATCATCTATGATCGGAGAGCGTCTACACAGACTTCGTATCATGACCTGCGATAGTCCATGACCATTCCAGCTGGGCAAGTTGATATCACAAGATAATTCATCGTCACACCGCTCCAAAAGACACACAATATCTGTGTCATCAAGGAGGCCAGAAATGGTGAGCAGGCTTATTGAGTTCTGAAGTACGAACGACTACACTGAATATAACATATGTAGTCTCGTTTCCATCCGTTCTGGCGCCCAAAGAGATTGCGCCAGAACGTCTGGTGCATTTCGGGCTCGGCTAAGGGCGCCGTGACAGAGGGGTAACGGCACGTGCTCCGGGCCCTCGTGCACGAGCCTGCACCAGACATCCACTTTCACGGGGTCAGCGAGGTGGCTCCACAAAACTCGGACCTCTAATAAAGCTAGAAGGTACGTTTAGAAAAGTATTTAGGTATGGACGCGATGGTATCCTAGGTCGATCTTCGTCCTTTAAATGGTATGGACCATGGCCTCCTCGTCCTCAGTTGGACCTACACGCGAGCATTGTGTGAGAGGCCCTCCGATTTTCTTGTCTCGTGTGTTGTAAAAAATCAGAAGTGGAACGTGTATATGTATATTTAAAGACCATGCAAAGGAAAGACAATGGTGAATCAGCTGTTAAATGCATATTAGCACTCCTGCCTTCACGTTCCGGGTGCATCAAGCCAGAGACCACACACATGTCTGTTACGTCTCGACCTTTGGAGGTTAATCTGAAGGTAGAGTTGTTTAGACCAAAGACTAGTTGAGGGACTAGTGATTGGATACTAGAGCACTAGGCTCTAGGAGACATAGTAGTATGGCAAAGGATTGTGACTGGCACAATAGATTGGATACTAAGAAGAAGAGACTGAAAACTGGGGATCACTGCTGAGGTGTTGCCCCTTATATACATGTGAGAACCCTAGGAACTGCGGACTGTGCTTGCATAGCTATATACTGCAGACTGTGCAGACTGTGGACTGTGGACTGTGCTTGTATAGCTATATACTGCGGACTGTGGACTGTGGACTGCGGACTGTAG
>BACB01000557.1:0-17604 GCA_000338015.2 Ganoderma multipileum BCRC 37180 | reverse complement strand
CGGACTGCGGACTATGAGTACGTCTATAAGGTGTACTAGGAGTACGTCTAGGAGGTGTACTAGGAGTACGTCTATGAGGTGGACTTGGACTGCGGACTAGGCCTTGTAACATGCTAGCTTACTGGGTGATCGTAACAATGTCCACATGGAGATGCGGGATGGTAGATGCAGGGTCCTCAATACCTCCTAAACTGATTCCTAAGAGACGTCTGCGGATGTTGTAGGGAAATGTTTGAGGACTGCGTTTGTCACCACAACTAGTCCAGCAGGATGCCACTTGACCTCGCACAATGCCGCGTGCACCTGAACAAGACTTAGCGACATCAGAAACCGCAGCATGGGGTGCAAAACTCTATTTTCCTACGTATTTTTCTTTGAGCGAGTTGATTGTTTTGAATATAGAGGTGGAGGATCATCTCGCGCGATGGCCCAGTGCCTGTCACCCTGGTCACTCGCCTGCTCAGAATGGTGACCCATGTTTCCGAAGTCACGGCACCCTTAGCCGAGCCCGAAGTACACCAGACGTTCTACTGCTCCTCTTGCTAGCACTTTACAGATCCATTCTCGATCCCACTGATGGATATCACAATGCTGCCATGTGGCCTCATATCTGTGCCATTTTGGGGAGCGGCTCGCAAGCTCACCACTGCGAGAAGAGCGTAGAATGTCTAGAGCTGAGACTATAATATATGAAGGTTCAGCCTCACCGCCCGAGTCACACAATGCGCATGCTGAGACTGACAGATCGGTGTTTCAAATGTTGTGAGACTGTCAATCTGGGGGGTTTGATGGCGCCTTGTTCCAGGATGCTCTGAAACGTACAAAGCCTCGCTTCCCCATTGCTCCCCCACATCGCTCCCGCATGCCCTCTTCTCCTTCATTCCTCTTCCGAGTCTTCGTCAGCCAGTCTCCGTGTCATCCCAAGAACGATCGTATCCAGACTCCGGAGTTCCCAAGCCCAAGGCCCCTCAACATCTTGCAAGTTTCAAGGCTTTCTTCGAGCAAGTCGCACCACGTCGACAAGGTATCCCCTCTACTGCGTTATCATGTCTAGCTCGCTCGGCCAGTGAATGCGCACCTGGAGATGAACCCATGGCCTCTTACACTCCCTACTTATAGAATGCCGTCTCTGGGATGTCACGCTTCTCTCTCCTTCCCGGTTGCTGTCTGTCTCCTCGCCTGGGTTCTTTGGACTTCGCTTTGTCTCCGGGGCTCCTTTCCTGGCTGCTTGGCTTTGAGCTCCTGGGGTCTGCACGCTGTTGATATCTTCGTCCCGTGGCTTGTTTTCCAAGACTGTGGATGTACGTCCGGTCTGGTTGTATTGTGTCGCTGCCTTGCCCAGTGGTGCTGTTGGTCACTCCCATGGTCCCATGTCGCCGGAGCTGCATCATGATCTCGTGTTATCATCATACAGTACGTATTTCGAGTCCATATCATCGCTTGTCCCTCCTGCATTGTTCGTAATCGCAACGCATCTCGGTACTTCTCCGTGCTTGTCATACATATTTATTGTCGGTACTGCTCAAGTAATATATTTATTTATTGAACCTCATTTGGCGCCGTGAACTGCGGGATAGCATTTTGTATGGCAGGTAAGTACGCTCCTGGGCCAGGATTCGTCTGCATTGATCTATCCGCGACCCATACTCGATCGGATGGTGCGGGCAGTAAGATCATATATGATCGGACGTTGCGGGCGCTCCGATCAGCTCAGACGGACTCTGATCATATACTACCAGCCCACGTAGGTGTTCTATCGGTAAATACAGGGCTGACCGTATGCTACTGAGTATATCATATGCGATAACCCATGATATTAGTATACCCCCTTTTGCTGATGGGGAAGGAGGCAGGTTCTTTTTCCTTCACTGCACGAGTACGGTGCTGATCGTTGCCTCCCAGTGATAATGTGCCCGAATAAACAAGTTGAGTAGTCCGCACAAGTAAGTCTTACGCTCTCAATCTCATCATCTATTTTTAAGTAATGGGCTACTGTCGTTGGCTGTTGGCGTTGATCGGACATAGCCTATGTTGGTGCGGTCAGCCGTCCGTTCGGCACACACGAAGCAAGAACGCTGTATTCCATCAGCCCATGCGGTGGCTGACTTTTACCCCCACTTGCGCCACCGGCTGGCTGTTAGCCCCACGAACGTCCAGTTATAATCACGGGAAGCAACATGAATGGTCATCCTTGTCCCTCTCGCCGACATCGATCTGCGACCCAACCCCCACTCTCAACCCCACCTGCGCAGCGTCCTATATCGGCCACCGACTGCCCACCATGCGCACCTTCACGCCCATCACCCTCTTTGTTGGCATTCTCTCTACGCTCACGGCCACCGCGCATGGTTCTACCGTCGCTCGGCGCGACGGCGTCGTCGTGTGGCCCAACCATGGGACGACCCAGGCGCCCACGAGCGGGGCCGCGATCAGACCCGGGGAGCCCTTCCCCTTCTCGTACAGACAGGCGAATATGTGCAAGGACGACGCCGTCAAGATCTCGTCCTACCTCAGCCGGGACCCTCCCGCATCTACGGCGGTGATGCCGAACGGGCAATTCGCACCCGGCACCTTCGTGCACCACTTCGGGGACTGGACGATCAGTAACTGGGGTGAGTTGGGTTCCGAGTTCGGTCTGGGACGAAGTGCAGGCGGGGACGTGTGAAGCTTAAACTGACGGGTGTGAGCATTGCCGTATGCAGGGCTTCCGTCGAACAACCCGCCCCCGGCGACGCTCGTTATGCCCCTTGTGGACGGCGCGCAGCCCGGCACGCCGATGTGGTTCTCCGTCTTGGAGAACTACGCGAACTGCCCGGTACGCACGAGTTTTGTTCATCTTCCGTTGTTTGGCGATCTGACTCCCGGGGACAGCCCCATGGCCAATCGAACTGGTTCGGACTCGCGACGACCCAGGTGGTGTATAACTGATGCGCGCGGACTCGGATGGGGTTCATTGTCGCGGCCGCTGGATATGCTCCGTATATTGCTTGGACTCTCTTGTGTTCCGGGATGCGTCTATAGGCGGACTCTTTCTGTTTGTTGGGGCCACGTTCTCGTTTATCAATTGGTGTTGCTTTTGTCATGCGCGCTGGCTCTCGCCCACAAAGCGTGGCCACTCGTCTGTCCGACGCTTGGGCTGGCGCTTTACCCCCGCCACCCGGACCTCCCTTCTTTTTTTCTTTTTTCATCCTCGTTAAAGCCTGACCGAGTCTCCCCAGATCCTCTGTAGCCCCCCGCCGTCCAACATCCCACTCGTCCGCGCCCTCTTCTTAATGTCTTCAACGCCTTCCGAAGTCCAGAAACGTCCCCCCGACGGCGACGGGTTGGCTCCGCCTAACCACACCCCCCTCGCCGAGCTCAAACGCGACAAGCACTTCTGGTTCGAAGACGGGAACGTCGTCCTCGTCGCGCGGGACACTGGCTTCAAGGTGTACAAGGGGCTGCTCGCGGCGCAATCTCCGGTGTTCGAGGGCCTCTTCGGTTCCGCGAACCACGCCGAGGAGGTGGTCGACAACTGCCCCGTGGTTCGGTTGTCCGACTCCCCGGACGGCCTGCGGGTTCTCCTCCCTTTCTTGCTGCCAACCACTCACGTTCGGTGAGTTCATTCTACTTCTTCGCCATCTTCCCATAATTCTCAGACGGTCTGCGCCAGCATCCCGACGGACCTTAACGTGGAATCTGCGGACGAGTACAAGCAGCTCTCCACGTTGATTCTGCTCGCGGACAAGTACCAGCTCGAGTCTGTCGTGCGTCACGCGATCAAGTGCCTCAAGGCCGCGTTCACGAACGACTTCGACCGATGGAATGCCCGTCCTGAGGCCAACGGTCTGCACGTCAGAACGAACATCCCGCAATCCACCGGCCACCGAATCCGCGCCATCGATGCAGTGCACCTGGCTCGCATCACCGACACGCCCAGCGTTCTTCCTCTCGCTCTCTACCACTGCGCTCTCCTTGGGGACGGCGTTGACGACGGCTGGACGTGCGAAGACGGCATCGTCCGGCGGCTGTCTGCTGCGGACTTGGAACGATGCAAGGGTGGTTACAAGTACTTCTGCGAGAAGCGGGAGGCGTTCCTAGATAGTCTGTTTCCAACCACTACCCCCAGCGCAGAGTGTATGACCCGTATCATGTGCAGCGGCTTCCTGGAGGTGCTGAAGGAGAACGGCAAAGCCGCCTACGAAACCCCGGCGCTCCTGGACAAACCCGACGGCTGGACGTTCAGGATCCCGCTGTGCAGGCCGTGCGCGCGGGAGCTGGAGGAGCGGGAGAAGGCCGAACGCCGCGAGATGTGGAAGAAGCTGCCTAAGATATTCAAGTTATCGCAGGAAGTGAAGGTATGGGAGGTGTAGGCAGTCGTCGCGGGGATTGTTTGGAGGTGACTCCTTCGATGAGCGGATTGCCGAGGACGGGACTTAGTATTGGGCCGCAATACTTACTAGTGCAGAGCAGGAGCCGTAATCGATTCCAAGATGGTGTTACACTGTAGAACCAAAGCCTACGAGACTAGTAAGTTACGTACACTCTCGTGAGCAGAGGAGATTCATCACAGATTCGGCGCTGAAGTTGTAAGGGTAGTCACTATTACGGAGCATTGTTATCTCTGATAAGCCCTCGTAATTGTCCTATAAGTAGGCACCTGCTTACAAGATTAATCCGAATATTATAGCGCTGATGACATCAGTCAATCGTTGCGCGCCTCACAGCCCTCTTGCGATCTACTTCCAATGTCCTCCCAATGCGCTTGCAACTTCATGCAATCCTCCCTCGTCGCTACAACCATACCACACAGCTTCTCTCTCTAAGCGCCTTCCCGCATACCTCGGAGACTCTCGGATGGAGACCGTTCCGGTACTGTACAGGACCACATCGGAGCTTCAATTGGCATGGTGAGTACCCTTGATCCCGCCCGTCTCTTTGTCGAAGTCCCTCCATCTCCCTTCCCTTCTGTAAGTGCGTGCATCAGATTCTGACTCCTTGCCCCACAGCTACACGTTCATCGCCATAACGTCTGATGCAAGAGATGCTTACTGCCTCTGGTCCTTCAGGTGAGTCCCTCTTCGAATTCGGGCCTCGCCTGCCGTCGAAGACTCGCGCTCCTTGGTCAATCGTGTCGAACTTGGACTTGGTCAACTTTCCGACTTTCTGCGTTCTACTTCGGTCCTGGGTTCTCGTCTCTGGAGGGACACTAGGATGCTGGCTTGGATAACGCTGCGGCATCCTGGTATGAAGGTACGTTAGCCTTTACGTTCACGGCTGTCTCAGTGTGTCAGCGGCAGCGTGGTCCCTCCCTCCCCGTTGAGTTGATGATCCAAGTTATTGGTGCTGGTCGTTGGTTGGTCGCCATGTTGGTACGTTTCTCCCGCCTCCGCAATGACTGCTTCCCGGTTGGACGTCTCCCGGGCATTCGAGCTCCGTGCCCCCTCTACCCCGTCTATAGCCTGTACTATCATGTTGTAGTTTGGTCGTCGTAGCATAAATAAATTTGTTTCGCTCACAACGTGTTGACTAGCGTGAATAGTGAAAATGACGGCCAGAAAGAGCGTGCTATAAAGAATAGAACCTATACATAGGGTTGGGTCGTCCGGTATTCTAGGACACATTAGAACCTGTCCCATCATTGCATCGATTTTACCAAATTGCAACACGATTGCAAGGGACTTGTAAGGAGTCCAGTGCCAGAATAGCGGGACTATAATCGATTGGGAAATCGTAATTATTCCGTCCATCATAATGTGATTACATGCGTTTCTAAGTGCATTGCAACGGGATACAAAACCCGAGCTAAATCGGTGATGGCCTTTACTTGGTTGTTAGAGCGGTGGCGCTAGCCGCCAGGGCCTGGTTCTTCTCCTGTTAATTGTAGTGGCAGTGCATCAATTGCAAGCTGAAGAAGTTGAAGTCACTACGGCACTACAGTCGCCTATCCGGTGCGTATTTACTTGCAAACGATCTCGTTCCCCGGACTCCCAAGAGCACTGATCAGTAAAACCGACAATGTCTGAAGTGCTGGAAGTGCTGGACAGCCACCGTCCAGACTTCGATCCAGACCTTCCAGCGTCTAGCATCTTGACTCCGTCTTCCACCGTCACGGCCATGCGTTCATCCGTTCTGCTGTCCCGTCTTCCTCGCGTTGGTTTCTCTATGCTCATACCTCGTCTTGTGCCGCATTCTGGTAATCTTTCGAAGAAGGCTGGCAGCTGAAGCTCCGAAGACGCGACCACGACTCCATTTGGGCAGGCTGGGACATTCCGAGTGGCGGCGAGGACAACGACGGCGGGGCATGGGCGCGAGACGGTTGTCATAAGACGTGGCTTCGCAGTCTATTAGGTATGTACTCACCGTGCATCTGTATCTCTTGCCCTGCGCATATAGGTCCCACGTTTCGTGGCGAGAGGAGTCGCAACATTGGACTCCTCTCCATACGGTTTTCTTGTCCCCATTCCTCCATCTCCCGTCAGTCCTTGGCTTCCGTCCATCCAAGGAGCATGTAGGGAACACCGCGAATGATTCGTCGGCGAGAATCTGAGCGGATGGGGTATTACCCAGCCTCGTACCCTCGGACTGGCTTCCGCCCGAGTATGGTCACTACGTGGTCGCTGAGAGACGCCCCGGCTCCATGAGTTCCTGAATAGACCGTAGAACATATTTACAACGTGTATTGTAGTAATTGCGACATAGAATGCGCGATGTTCGTGGCCATTTTGCACGCCGCGCTGCTCCTGCTCCGCTTCCGGGTCTGGAAAGTCTGGATAGGCGAGCGTTAATAGGGTCTGAACGTGGGTCTGATCGGCATTATTGCCGGTTGGTCTGAAAGATCTGGAAACAGTCTGGAAAGTCTGGGGCGGTACTGAACCAGACCTCCCGGACCTGTGCACTACTGATGCAAGGCCATGGCAGTGGTTGACGCATCCAGCGTTGCCGCAGAACCCGAGTTTGTCGTGGCAGCGAGACAGTTCCTGTTTGGGGCGTTGATACACAGAGGGCCGCCGTTATAGACCGAATACGGCCCGCTACATGTATTTGTGGTGACGTTGACATTGCTGCAGTAGCTGAGCATAGTGGTCCGGGCGGAGCGGGGAGCGAGCGGGTTGATCGGCTTGCCGACGAAGGTCAACTCGGCGTCGGTGGTCGCAATCCAGTGCAGCATCTGCTCGTGGGACAAGACTCGGAGATGCGTCGCAGGCTGCTTGATAGTGCGGTGAGTGGTTCTAACGTCTGACTGGAAGTAGATTCTTGGGCACCCTTTTTCTGCGGAGACGGTCGCGGCCTCATGTGCGTTGGACTGTAAATGTAATAACTTAAATCGACGGCTACCGCGGAGGATTTATGCTTGCACCATTCAGAAAGAGGAAGCCACGAGCATCGTTGGGACGCGATCTTTGCTGTGGCCATCGCGTGCAACAAGACAAAGAGGCAGCATTTCTCAGAAGAGGTCTGAGGGACGAAGCAGATCTAGTTCGTTGGGCGCAAACAAGCAAGTGTGTATATTGGGCTTTGGAACAAGTCGTTGGAGTCGGGGAAAAGGCGGAGCCGGACGGCGTCCCTGGCAGACGCCGCCATGCTCTCTTACGGGCGCGAGCGCCTGCTCAGTGCTCGGTGGATCGCGTCCATCATGGATTAATTCCAGCTCAGTTCAAACTATTCTTGACCGTAAGATCAGAAACCGCCCAGCGATGATGTAATGACTGGTTGCACACGGAAGTACAAAAAGGGCCAGATACAAGCGAACAAAGCCCAAAAACGGAGCAGCCTGAGCTCTAGTCTCTACGGACGCTATCGCCGTCTCCTCTGGGGATTGCCACCTCATTGAGGGAAAAAAAGTCCTGAATACGCTTGAACTCGTCTATAGGACCATCGTCCTAGGTATCCGATCGGCCATCTGCCGCCTCTTCGTCATCTCCTTCCCAACCATAGTCGACGGGATGTATGGTGGCGGCAAGCGATCCGAGCGCGGGTGCGAAGTTTACGGACCGGCTGCTAACTGTGCCGTGCTGTGAAATGTGCAGGACGTCGTCGGTTGCTAGGCCGACAACCGTTCTCTGATGAGCCTCTTGGAGATCGAGGAGGAAATGGGATACGAGCACAGATGACAGCCTAGTGGCAAGGAAAGCGAGGTCAGTGCTGCACAGTGATAGATACGCTGTGGCGTACACCTGGGAAGTTCACGTACGGGGTTAGGAAGACGACAATGAAACTAGATTCCCCAAGGCTCATTATCTGGAACGAGGTTATCATGAGAAGCAGCCAGTGGCTCCCAAGGGTAGAAACCCACAGAGAGTTGCGTGAAAATGAGGTGTAACATGTTCACTATTGACAGTACGCTATTCATCATGATTAGCCCACCGCTCGCGGTTTGATGAGCAGTGTGAGAAACTCACATGAAGTAAATCATGCCTATGATTAAAGAAAATTTAGCAAATATAGCGCACGCAAAAAATGCGCACTTACCACCGAACAACATAATCGAGGCGAGTCCCTTGATTCTCGTTACTCTGCCCTGGGTGATGTAGTTCACGATCTGGTGGTCCGGTAAAGTCTTCCAGGTGATTGCAATGAGCGTACTGTCCGCCACTAAATCGGAGATGCGGTTCGTAATGACGACTGCTGCCTTATAATCAGGATGTCAACCATTTTAGCCTGAAAAAGCATTACAGACATCTAGAACACTATTAGTGCGGTACGGAGGGTCGGATTATTAGTTGACATACATTCTAGTGAGGGAAGGAGGGGGCTCAGTGAGTTCTAGGCACTCCCACGCGCCGAAGTAAATATCGGAGAGAGGAAACCGTAGCAATGATGCCTGAAATGTCTTCCTGAGAATGAATGTCAATCAGATGAGGATCTAACCGACAAACCATATTGGTGATAAATGGAGTGCTTGAGAGAAAGAACACGGCAACTGACAGCCAGCTGCGCTGGCTCAATGCATACGCCCGCAACCCATTGAAGACTGTAACCGATGTCTCAGTGAAATAGACGTACTCAGAGGGAACAACCAAAACCATGCACCTGCCGGTGGGATGATAGATAAATATAATATTGTCCAACTCACAGTGTCGATCCTAGTGCAACTGCGACCATCGACGAACCGAGTCAAATACCATAATAACACGGTAGCTTCCCCAACTGGTGACGCACCTCTTCGTTGTTGCGGGATTGGATAAGTATTTGGGGGTATGAAGAGGGTACTTATGCTCACCTCATCGGACTGTGGAGCATAGAGTAACATGCTGACGATAGCCGACAGCAGGTTCAAGTACTTGTTTGAAAAGTACAGGATCGCAGCCGGAGACCTGTGGGCCTTGGCAGTCCAGAAGAGACGCACTTCGCGAGATAGCGTCAATGCCCAGTCATATACGACTAATGCTGGATATCATGGGTGAGACAGATCAGACAAGTCGCCGCTCCGGATTCAAACGCACCGGTTAATGCAACCAAGCAACACTTGTACTGAAAACTAGAACACGTTGTGAGTCACATCGTTAGACATATCTAGGGACTTCTGGGATCCACTTACTTGGAAGCAAAGAAGGCGATATTCTCTTCTAGGGAGGTGTCGGCCTGGGATGTCATCCCGGAACGAAAGGGAAAGAGGAAGGCGATACTCACTGTATTACCTGCCGCTGCAGTCTCGTCCTCTTATACGAGTCGTTCCGATAGCAAAAGTAGTTTGACACTGAGTGGGTAAGGTTTGGTAACTAGAGCGGTTCTCCGTCTCGATGGCAAGCACTATACAGACTTGATGGTTCGCCGATCAGTCGCAATTTGACACTTCTATTGAGCGGTCGACAGACTGCTCGCGCCCAAGTCGTTGTCGACATGATTGTATGCCGGTGGCCATCGCGAAACGTAAGAACTCGTTGCGACCTTGTCGTGAAAGAAACTAGTGAGGCGGGCTAGTCGAACCCGGCCAGGATGACGCAACATTGTACTTCGAGCGAGTCAAGAAGTCAGTAATGAAAGTATGCGGACGACTGGATGTTGAAAGCGTACTCCCATCCCGCCCAACCGCCAGTAACCGCTGACCAGACTGTCAGCGCGGAATCTGAGGAAGACTACCTGGCGCACATTTGATCAAGGGCCCGAAATAATGCCACGCGATACGCACCTAGATCCTACTAGAGTCCTTACGTGTCAGGGGTTGACCTCCCGGGCGTTACTCACGACCGTCGGCCGTACGCGCTGTTCAAGCGCTTTCCAATACTGACAGTTAGCGGCGCGCATTGTCAGACCGAGTGCGTGGAACGGAGTCCACGCTTGGTCACCACTTGCGGACCAGTCGAAATCGGGCATCGACCGTAGCACCTGAGCCGGCCCGGAGGGCTTCAACCAAGCGGCTTACTGCAAGGAGCCAGCGCGACTGAACCTGTAAGCGCCCTGCCGCGTTCGAACCTGTGCCATGGCAAAAGCGTGTAAGCGGTATCTGACTAAATTATTCCCGATCATGTGAAGAGCTCGCCATAGCACAGAGAGGAAAGTAAAGTGTTGGTTTTGGACACACATCTTTCATGGTGGCATAAGTAGGCCATTATCCTAGGCGGGTCAAGTATTAATAGTTTTGCATTGGCTACGATGGATTTCCGTCAACGCTTCATGACCCAATGTTTCACAATATGTGGTTTCATTCAACATGCATATCCTTTCTACATATCTTTCGACACTGAGTAGAACATGCTCAACTCTCCGATCCATTCCGGTTCCCAGGTTGGAGGGACTTAAAAGGATGTCAGCAATGTCTTTGAGACGACTCAAATGGAACGGAAGTCCCATACCTTAAGCCATGGACACCAAAATGGACTTGGTTCCCGGGGTGTAGCAGAACCCGTTGTCCAGGTGGGTCCTGCAGGTAGAGAGCTGGTTGCAGCTATGGCTGCATCCGGCATGGTCACAGAATCCGACATTGTGCATCGCAGTGAGGCAGTTCGTGCCTGGGGCGTCGAGGCACGCTGCCCCGCCATTGTACATGGTGCATGTGCTGCCGCAGACATTGACGGTCCGCTTGTTGCAGAAGGTGACCATGGTGTTTTCGGCCAAGTGGGGGGCGAGCAGGTTGGGAGGCTCACTGATGAAGGTCAGCTCGGTGTCAGTGTTCGCGAGCCAGTGCATCATCTCCTCTTGGGACACGAGGTATGTCGCGGGCTTTGTGGTAAACCAGATGAGCACATTTCAAAGCTGAACACAGGGATATTTTGGTGCCTACCTCACCAGCAGGTGAGTCAGAGATGGCCACAATGTTGCCCTTGCTGGCACTGGGCTGTAGATTAATTAGCTAGGATGGATGGTATGGATTGAGTATGAGAAACTCACTGCAGTGAGCGGCGTGGCATTTCCAACGCAGCCCAGAGCAAGGATAAAGATGGCCAAGCCAGTAAAGCTATAGGAGAGCTACATTGAGGGGGTTCAACGGCAACCCTACTTCTCCTTGTACCACTACCATCTACCTTAGATGCCCTAAAGTCCTTGGTCATCGTTCGCCCCTACCTTCCCATTTCTTCCCCAAATGAGGCCCATCTCCATTTCTTCCACAACATCTTTCCCTTAGGCATACCCTACTACACTATAGAGTCCTACGTAGGCAAACCCGTCGATGAGACTCCCCTCCATGACTTCATATGGCCCATCATGGGCTACTGCAACATATGCGGCCGTAAATGCAACTCTCCCGTCCATGTCCCCTTCTACGATGTATGCGACATTTACCACCTAGAAGGCAAACACACCAACCCGATGCCTTACTGCCCATAGTGTGCCACCACCCACCCGTGGGACGAACACACACCACGCTACCTCCTACCGAGCGACCTCCCCAAAGAGGTACCAGTCCGACTCACCTGTAAACAATTCCGTATCTACATGCATGGCGACGAAGACCATGATGGATATGACCTTACTTCCTATGGATCATACTGCACTAACTGTTTGGGCATCCACTTCCAGTCAGACCCCTGCCTCCCTCCTGACGCCCCTGGAATCACCAAGGGCGTTGCTACTCGTGACATCCTTCACTGGCGCATGCGCCATGCCCCACCGCCTCCATGCACCATTCCCACCTTCGATGCTGGCTTCAAGCAGTCTACACCCATGCCTAAACCGGCCGATACCGGTGTCTAGCAGTCTACACCCATGCCTACGCTGGCCGTCACCCATGCGACAAACATACCTCTACTGTTCCAACCCTCGAAGTAACCCTTCGACATCAGAGCGACCCTGCTCAAACACCTACGTACACCCAATCCCAACCCACCTCCACACTGGTGCAACACCTGCAACCAGAATATCCTTTTTACACCTTGCAAGTGCACACAACCACATACACCCACTCTACCGTCACCCTCAGGACCACCACCATCCTGCACCTTCACATCCACTGAGATGCAGATGCCTCCACTGCCACCTCCACGACTCTACGCATCTGTTTCAATGCAGATGCTCCCACCGCCACCACCTCCCGCCATCAACCCTTGCAAGAGGCTAATCGACGAAGTCGATTATGACTATGAAGATGTAGTTGTCATCCGCAAGCCTATCGTGGCCCTACCATGCCGCCCTCTCTCCACGCTGCCCTCCACACCTCCACCACCACCTCAGGTCAAGGTGCCCCATCCATCCCACATGCGACCTGGCCCACCACGCCGGTCGCCACACCCCCTCCAACCCCTCCATCCATAATGGCACCAACTACGGTGCCCATGGCTGCCCCCACCCCCACCTACACCAACCTCATGTGGTGGTTTGACGAAGTGCTCAAGCGCTTCGGCCCTGTCCGCCACCCTACCCCACCCTCGCCCCTATCCAAGTCTTCGAATGAAGACTTTGTCTGCATGCTTGCATGCCTCTTCCACCTCTGTTGTGAGGTCACACCACCCGCAACGCCACCCCCTTCAACCCCGAGCATCAACAAAAACACCGATGCTCACCACCTCCCCTCCCTACCCGCGATCCCCCTTACACCCCACCGCACTGCTGCGGCCGTACCCCTGATGTTAAAATAACATCCACCGGGGACATCCACAAGTCCGAGCCGGGCTGAGACAACCCGCGCTCATTTTCTTTCAAGTTTTCCAAGGAATCAGTATTTATTAAGGTTTTGGTTTTGGTCTGAGTGGTCCCGCCTCCGGGCAGGGCCCCTCCCTACATGCTTGGTTTTACCGGTGGGCCGGGCATCTATGGATGGGCAATTGAATCCCGGATAGGAGTCATCTTATCATACGGACACTTAGTAGATACGCCTTAGGGCCATGTAGCTATATCTCGGCGAAAATGACAAGTTCAGATGGGAAAAAAAAAAAAAAAAAAAAAAAAAGAGGGGGTTCAATGGAGTTGTCAGAAGACTGGTGCTGAAGAGAAGTTCTGGACTGGAGAACGAGTCGTTCTAGGTCGAAGTGGGAGTATAGTGCTGGCTTTTATACATGTCGATGTAAAGTTTGGCAAAAATGAAAACGTGCTTGACCATGCCTCGGTCACGACCTTTGCTCCCGGTACAGGACAGCGTTTGGGGACACCTCCTTAACTCAATCGCTGTGGGTGTTCTAACTGGTTCGGTCAGATCTTGTAAGACTTGTAAGTCACACTATCCACCCATAGCTTGGGGCAGCAAATTAAACGCTAACCTTGTGAGCCTCGTGGGATGCCATATGTCTATACACTGCTGGGCATGAATGTTGGCTTCCCACTCTGTTTTAGTATCCTCCGGCCTTGATATTACGGCCTTATATTTGCGACCACGCCTGAAGAGGTGTCTGTCAAAGGACCAATTCAGCATCATGGTGCTTCAGAACTACTAACGGACCACGTACAACGTACCTTCCACTTCTATTCAATCAAGTACTAGAACCACTGCTGGCCTCCGATGTCTTGCTTATTCGCATCCTTGGGTACTTGGTCCTTTCTAAGCAGAAATACTGGACAGTGGTTGGAACCTAGAATAGATGGGGCGAGAACTGATTTGGAGATATTCCTTCAGGACGGCATTCGAGGCTTCGTGTGGGGAGATAGAGGAACTGCGAGCTGTCAAGGGATAGCGTTGATGGCGCGCTCATTCTTCTTGTTGCCGAACAAGGTAGCGCCATAGAAGCGATCCGGTGGACGTAAAGTCGGCGATGGCGATGACAACTATACCTTGTAATCGTACTATACATCATTGAGATAAGGAGTGAAAAAGATGGCCCACGCTTACCTTACTACATTCAGTCCGTAGGGTTCAAAGCATGCCCCAATTCACGTTTCGCTCTGAAACAAGGATTATGGTGCATATCGCAGGTATAGAATTTGGAATGCTACTGTGCAAGTTCAGCATTCCACATACACTGGGGAGACATAACCTAGAAACAATCATTGTCAACACGAGACCAGCCGAAGATAGGAAGAGGCTACAAACATCAAGGGAATTTCAAATGATTACAAAATGTACGTGCAACAAACGCTGGGCAGACAACGAATCGAGGTTGGATGAAACCTTCATGAAAACCTAGTAAGGTACATGATCATATCTTGTGAGCCACAATCGAAACTGAGGAAGAGAGTGCAAGCCCATCAGCAAAACCCCTAAATGCGAATTAGAACTAAGTTAGTGGTAATGCCCCAATAATACCCATAACACATGCTATCACAAGTATTGGGCACTTTGTATGTGGATAGAGTATTAAATGACGTCTTACTCACTGCTTTCCTGGTAGGGGTAGATATATAGTTGCTGAAGGGCGGAATACAGTGCCATGGACATGATTTGAGACGGAGGTTGGCTGCACGCTTCCGGAGAGAACTTAGACAGGAGAAGGAGCGGATATTAGATGCCGACCGTGTGTGCCGCGCTGCGCACGGGGCTTATCAGGCACCTACCACAATGACTTGACCTACGATGATGACCAGACGATGGACAGTATGTCCAGCTCCTCTCCTCTACCATCCCCTGTCCTCTGCCCAACTTCGCTGCCATTGGTAACAGCTATATGTGAGATTCTGTGCTAATATTGCATTGTCCTCGGTGATATAGGTACGGAATCCTGACATTAAAAATTTTTGTAGCCTCAGATCAATTTCATAGGTGCAGTATTGGGACTTCACGGTACTATTTACTTGGTAACTGCAAGGATGGGGTATAATGCAAGCTGTTCTGCTTCGCTAGTGAGTCTATTACTTGTCAATTTCTGACGCATCTCTCAGGCTACCAAGCTATGCGACACATCTGCCTTCCCCTGGCCCCACTCCTTGCGGTCCTGCCTCTCTCAGGAAGCCCTTCATACTTCAAGTTCTACCCATATTCACTTGCGAGGCTCCCTTTACCACCGGTCAGTGCAGGTAAGTTCTCATTAGTGACTGCCGGTGCGTTCCTCAGCCTCTGGGTGTGCATCGCTCCGCCCTTCAATCATTTCGATCCGGACGGAGTTCATCATACTAACATCAGCTGTGCATATGCAGGAGTCCGGATCGAGATGGCTTTGTGCACATGAACCTGGCGGGTTAGAGTGGCAGCTGTCCGGGCTCCGTCCTTCGAAAGTGGGGAGGATTTACATTGGGACTGGGCACCAGCGCATCTGCCATCTGATTGATGCTCGAGCCTCAACATCGGGCGAGAGTACCAACGTTGATTATGCTACCTGGCCCCAACCGACTCTGCGACCGTGGAGGTGTTGCGGCTTGCGGCGTCGCAAGTGGCGACAGTATGGTGACACACTGACCATGGCGGACTAGCTATCATAGGTGTGTGACATTATTCGGGTATCTACAATGCTGTCGTCCCTGCCCATTCCACTGTCATGACTTGGTGTAGATGTCACTCTTGGTGTTGTTCCATGGCTATGTAGTCTTGTAGTATACATCAGGAAACGTGCCCATCTCTTACAGCTCCTTGATGGGGCGGAAGGAGCCGAAGGAGATTCTCCTTGTGGGTTTGATTATTGATCTGCTGATCTCCGTGATCTTCCATATGAAGCACGCATCTCCTTGAGGAGAGCTCATTCTCCTACTGAGTCCACACCAGGCACAGGTTAATGTGGGGCCACAGGAGGTCAGTACTAGTGATTGGCAATACATACTTGCCAGCCCACTCACCTCTGCAGCTCAACGGCCCTACGCCTCTATACACCTGCCCCAAATGGCAGATGTACTCCGCTGACCAGCCCGAGTCATGGATGGGTGAAGATTCTCCAGCGTAAGGTCGAATTACTCAGTGATCGCCACTACCACTAGCAGGACACCTTGAACTGGGAATGATCTGCGAAGCCAAAGCTGGAGGATAACCTGGAACACCATTGCCGACTCGAGGATGACCTCGAGAAGCATGCAGAGAAGTTGGCGCTGAGCGCACGCCGCGGGGAGAAGTACGTGGTCGACCGGTATCGCGTCGAGCATGGGATGCGGCGGGGGGGAGGGGAGGGGGGCGGAGGGCGGAGGGGCAGCTCACTCGAGAACTCATCCCCGCACCCTGGGAACTCATCACATGCTGTGTTGTAGAGGTTCTGCACCTCGAGGAGATAGTCCTGCGACTCCGGATTTGAAATCCTCAGCATCGCGCATGAGGTAGTGTTGATGCGCTGCAGCGATGCAGCGGTAGCGCGCTGCATTTTTTGACAAGAAGTCGCTTTATAATGTTGTCAAACAGGTGACAGGAACTGCACTGAGGGAGAACAGGGGGCAGTAGTACCGCGATGCGACCGAGGCTGTTGGTGAGCAGGTACGGTGCCAATCAGCGGAGCCATGGAACAATGCATCACAAGAGAAGGGAGAATGCGTCTCCTCCAGGCTCCTTGAGGAGACACATTCTCCTTCCAAGACCTGGACGAGATGCACTCTCGTGATGAGATCGGGCCTCCTTACTCGATTGGGAGGAGACCACAGCCTCCCTCGGCTTGCTGCCAGAGCTATCGGAGATCTGTCTCCCAAGGGAGATAACCCATTTTCCTGATGTATGTAACTGCTGTTGAGTAGCAATGATAATATTGTTGTGCTCGCGTACCTCCAAAGTGTGCCAATAATCAACCGTTGCTTCAAAGTGCTAATCTGTACTAACAGCTCTATTGTGAACTTATTAGCTGGGGACTAAGCGAATTAGACTAACACTCTAATCCCCCAAATTATTGGTAAATATGGCTGAATAGGATTTGGGGTTTTTCCTGATGCCTACTATTGTGCAGCGGATCCGGCCGACTGCCCTTCCGTGTCTAAATCAAAGATAGAGGGGAGCTCCTTCCAAAGCATTCCCACCTGTAGGCTGCAGCGTATGTTGAGCTTCCATGCACAATTTTGGCAGACGGAGTGCTTCTTCCACAGGTGGACCAATCCTGAGGGCCTGAGAAGTTTGACCAGGATATCCTGCATCAGCTGCGCCCTGGCGCGCGAGGACATCTTGGCTACTGCATCGTGGCAGGAGGACGTGCAGCGTTTCGATGCCTGGTCCTTGAAGGCCCGAGTGAGCAGTTTCTCGACCTTCTAGCGAAGGGTCGCTGTGATAGATTGGAACTGGCGGACGAAAAAACATCTGCGACGATAGGAGACTGCTCCGCAGGGAGGCCCCTTGAACCCGACTTTGTCCGAGACAAGGACTATTTTTTGTCGATGAGCCTGAATTCTTCGTCGTGTGCCACCGGGTCCTCCGAGAGGGAC
>BACB01000556.1:0-15611 GCA_000338015.2 Ganoderma multipileum BCRC 37180 | reverse complement strand
CGTCCATCTTACAACCCACGCCGCGCCTGCTTCTCACCCGGGTCTGGAAAGTCTGGACAGGTGGGCGTCAAGAGGGTCTGAACGTGGGTCTGATCGGCCTTGTTGCCGGTTGATCTGGAAGATCTGGAACAGGTCTGGAAAGTCTGGAACGGTACTTAACCAGACCTTCCAGACCTGTGCACGTTTTACTGATAGAGTGTAAGTTGCGGTTGGAAGCGGTGGAAGTGTCAGTTCCGACACGTTTAGTAGATCTCCTTCACTTTCTGGCATGGCAGACGATGCAGAGAGTAATCAGAATGCTAGAGATTCGTATGGAAAGAAACAAAACAGACCCACCACGACAGGTTGCAAGATGAAGTCCAACAGGCTCCCCCAGCACCCAACGGCCGCCAATATCGGAGGCTCGGGCCGGCCTCAGGTCCGCAGGGGCTCCAATGACCGCTTTCGGACTCGCAGGATGGCAAAAGTTATTCATGGGTGTATATCGTTCATGTCACAGGTGTCCGTAGCATGCTAGTGTATACAATTAAATCTGGGTTATAAATGAGTGGCCGCAGTGGGAATTCAGCTTCGGAAGGGCGAGGACACTCACCATGTTGCTGGCGGCGGCGCAGGAACCCACCCGTCCACCTTCAGGCCAAACATCATAGGCAAGACGTCCCATAGAACCTTCCTTTCCGCCGTGCTCCGCTCCTCCAGCGTCCTCGCGCACGCCTCGCAGATAGAGTACTTCGTTGCCCACTGGCTGATCGTGCCCTTCCACGAATGGAGCAGCTTGAACCCCAGAGGCTTGCAGATCTTCGCTTCTTGAAGATATGCCCGAGTCAACCCTGCGTGACAATGCGCGGATTGTACGCCGTATGTAGGATTCACGTCGAAGATGTGGGAGAGCATGAGGGCGGCGCGCTGGCGTAGAGCCCCGAACCCGTTGATCAGCCGCTTGAGGTCGCCGTTGTCGAGCGTCTGGAGGGTCCCGTCCTCCCGCCGCCACCCGTCTACGATGAGCCCACCCGCGAGGGAGCACGTGTAGAATGCTGAGGGGAGCATCTTCGGTTCGTCGACCAGGCGTGCGAGAGCCATCACCTCGATCCCGGAACTGACGGACGTCGACCCGATGACGCGCTGGATGTCCCTCTTCTCCCATGCTTGGAAGTCGGAAGGGTAAGAAATTCGGAGGGCGGCGAGGCCTGTTTCCGCACGTCCTCGATCTGGTATTTGTGCGCGAGGCGGATCAGCGCCGATAGCTGGTGGACGGTGAAGTCGCCAAATTGCGACTTGAAAACGCTGGATGTACGTGAGCATCGAAATCCACGGAAAACTTAGAAAGCGACAAGATGCACCTTCGTTGAGTGCTTGGAACGAGGGCGCGAAGGAGATGTCTCAGGTCCTCCGGGGAGTCTGCCAGGCGCACGACCGGAATGTCGCCCAAGTGCGCGCCGGAGCTCGAGCTCGCTACAGCGAACATGTCCCCGAAAACAGGTGACTGTGCCGCCAGAAGACCCCTGTATACCTTGAACATGACGCTTTTAGACACGAGGATGATGTTTCCATCGGTGAGCCACAATTCCTCGTCGCGAGAAACGCCTTCGAGAGGATCAGAGTCTTCCTTGCCGCCACTAGTAGAGGGTGCCTCGTCGTCGGTACGGGGACGCTTGGGTGTCCTGGGGTTGGTAGTGTCGGTCATGGTGATCATGGTTGAAGGTTGAAACGTTGAAGTTTTGAAAACGTTAAAGACAAGCCGTTCAGACGTCCTTCAGCCGACAGCCTAACGGACAAAGGCGAGTGGCGTTGTGAAACAACGGCCCGCCGGATGCCGAATTATCCGGGCCGCCGCTGAATGTTGAACGCGAGCCTCCTGAGACTACATAAAGGGTAAACTGATCCCAAAGGTGCCAAGTTAGAAGCTTAGAGCAGGATTGAGACTGATGCTGCCGGTCGCCCCCTGCATATTCATGTTAATTTACCATTGTGACAAAGTTAATTCTCCATCTCCACCACTCGTACATGAGATCACAGCAAGAAAACATCGGTTCGCATACGTCACGAGTATCAAACGACCATCTTATCCCTTCCATTCCACTACGTGCAATGACCGCAGTGACACCCGACATGTCCCTGAAAAGATCTCAAAGGTGTGCTCGCAAGTGTCATATCCGGGGACAGTACCTTTGTCAGTTTGTGGAAACCAAAATGGACTGAGTTCCGGGAGTGAAGCAGAAGCCGTTGTCCATGCGGGTCCCGCAGCTGTTATAGCTGTGGCAGCTATGGGTGCACCCGGAACGGTCGCAGAACCCAACATCGTTCGTGGCGGACAGGCAGTTCGTGCCTGGGGCATTGAGGCACGTAGACCCGCCGTTATAGACGGTACACGGCGAGCCACAAACGCTCCCGGCAGCGTGGCTGCAGTAGACGACCATGGTGTCCTGTGCAGAGCGGGGGGCAAGCGGGTTGATCGGCTTGCCGACGAAAGTGAGCTCGGCGTCGGTGTTGGCGATCCAGTGCAACATCTGCTCGTGGGACACGAGATACGGCGCAGGCTTCGTGATGATACGGTGAGTGGGTCCATAGTCACAACAGAAGGAGGAGGCATGCGTACCTCAGGCTCGTCTGCGACGATGGCAGTAGCCCCGGCCGCACTGGGCTGGATATGTACCGCGTGTTAGCTGACCCGGGCGGCGAGGATATGTGCATTACTCACTGCAGCGAGCGGCTTGGCCACGCCAAGGCCGGTAAGGGCGAGCACGAAGAGAGAAAGGCGGGAGATGCTTTGCGAGGGATGCATGGGGGAGGTCTGGCTGGTAAGAAAGACGAGTGCTGGGAGGAAGTCAGGTGAAGACAAGAAATTGTCTGGGTCGGGTTGAAACACGGCTCTCGTCTTTTATACATCCGTCGATTCCTGGAATCGTCAACATCCGAAGCGTCCATCATCAATCCTCAGTCATAGGGCTACCTCTGACATCGAGCAGCGCTCGAGTGCAGAAAATGCGTCCCGCAAGAGCAAGGCATTAACTCCGATGGTCACCCTATCAAGCCCCAACGATGCTTTCGGTGGTTTGTATCTCGTCGGAATATTCTTCTACGTAAAACCAGTCAGATGGTCTCAGTCTGCAGGTCAACCATTAACGCTACCTGCCGTATTGGATATCTTGTTTTGAGCTTACACCTCCCCTATGCGGGTGTTGGCTCCCAGCGATGTCAAAACGCCGTTCAGCCATGACCTCTAGCGCTTCGAAAGCCGAACTCGACCGGACCTTCCTCGTTCTCGCATCGTTGCTGAACTGCCAGCGGTCAATATAAAGGTTACCGAATCCTTTCATTTACTTGACTGGAGTAGCCAACCTGCAATTTGCTGGTTGCATCGGCATGAGAGGTCCCCGATGGGTACGTCCCCTTTCTGATGCCGTTCTTGACGCAGCCGAGATCCCCTAGACACGTCCGGAAGTACATCAGAGCCGGCTATGTTCTGAAAGGAACATATGAACCCCAGAGAGGTGTGCGAAGCTTGGCAGGAGGACGTTATCATGCCCCTCTTTCTTCACGCTGATAGTGGTTGCCTATAGACAGAATCCTGAGGTTTGAGCGTGGACCTTAAGCTTGGGCGGGCTCACTTTGTGCGTACGTCTGCAGAAATCGGACTGCAGGATCACTGTCGCTTTCGGTACTATGCTCCTCGCCGAGTCCCCCCACATCGTCGTCCACTTAGGGCTTCGATGGGGATGCCGTCAGGTCCCCGCAACAAGTCAGACGGGAGTGAAAGGAAGACGTACTAATTGACCACTATCGAGGCTGCGATTCGAGTATACTTACATCGTCCGACCCACCCCGATGAAGGCGACAGGTGTCTTCGTCGACGGCTTTGGTGGTCGCCGCTCGTCCGCCAGTCCGCCGAAGCATAGTGCCATGTCTGCGGATGGTAGTATCCGATGTAAAGGTTGAAAGACGGTGTTGATTCAGAATATTGGCCCAGTCGAACATCGCTTGAGTCACGATGAAGCTGTGAGGTGGCATAGACGCCCGGAGAAGGCTTGCGGGCCGACGTACCGAGGGCTCATGCTCGAGCTCGACCTTCCCTGCACGTCGCCCCTCGATATTCATACCAATTCACGCTTGTGACATGCCATTGTTCTCGTCCATGCTACTCATACATGAGATTACGCCGGAAAAGACAGCACATCGGTTTATATGCTCCGCGAATGCCAAATCCCTGTTCTATGCTGGCCCCATCCTGGGTACCAGACGGCCTTCTTATCGATTCTACTGCATTACATGCAATTACTGTGGTGCATACTTGATGCGTCCCTGGAAGACGTAGTATCAAGCTCGCAATATGAACACTCAGTCATCTCAGCGGACGGTACTACCTTCGTCAAGCCGTGCATACCAAAATGGCCTCCGTTCCGGGAGTGTAGCAAAACTGGTCGCTCAGGCGGGTTCCGCAGGTGGCGAGGTCATGGCAGTGGTTGACGCATCCAGCGGTGTCGCAGAACCCGACGTTGGTCGTGGCGGCGAGGCAGTTCGTGTCTGGGGCATTGATGCACAGAGGGCCGCCGTTATAGACCGAACACGGCCCGCTACATGTATTTGTGGTGGCGTTGACGTTGCTGCAGAAGCTAAGCATGGTGGTCCGCGCCGAACGGGGAGCGAGCGGGTTGAACGGCGCGCCGATGAACGTCAACTCGGCGTCGGTGGTCGCGATCCAGTGCAGCATTTGCTCGTGGGACGTGAAATGCGTCGCAGGCTGCGCGATAGTATGTGAGGGGTTCTAAAGTCTGAACGGAAGTAAATTGTTGAGCATACCTTGTCTGCGGCCTCGTCCGCGTTGGACTGTAAATATATTAGCTAAGATTGACCGCATCGTGAAGGAGTTATGCAGTACTCACCGCAACAAGCGGCTTGGTCATTCCAGCACAAGCAAGTGCAAGAACGAAGAGAAAAATGCTGGAGAGGCTTTGCGAGAGGTACATGATAAGGCTATGGCTCATTGAAGAGGCCAGCGTGGAGGTCAGGTCCGAGTCGAGTCTACGAGTTGCGCTGAGGGCGCCGCTCTCGTCGCCGAGTCTTTAATACACGCATCGATGTATGGGTTCGTCGACACCTAAAATTTACGAGGCCTCAGTCACGAGTGCCAATTCCGACACTCACCGGCGTTTGAGTGTAGAAGACGTGTCCCGCAAGAGCAATGCATGAACCCGTACGGGCACTTCATCGGTCACGACGGTTCTTTCGATGCTTTGAATCCCGTATGGACTCCACCCTTGTACGTACCATCAGTCAGATGATCCCAGGCGGTAGTTCGAATTTTAACCTTACCGGCCATATAGAATATCCCGTTCGAACTTGTGATCCCTGGATATGGACGTTGGCCCCCGGCTAATACGTCAAAACCGTAAACGCCCTCCAGCATTCCTACAGCCGAGCTCGACCGAACCGTGCTGGCGCCGTTTCGTAACTGTAAATACATAGTAAGGAGTACCTTGCCCATTCATTGATCAACCGGAGCAGCTGGACACCGGGAAGGCGGCACTGAGCTCCTCGTTCTTCATGGCGATGTATAGAGACGGCTGCAAGGAGGGCGGGGCGAGGGTTGCGTGCCGTCAAGAATATGTTCAAAGCAGCCTTGTAAAGGGGTCGTATCAACTCATTAAAAGCACGAATGAAAGAAAAAATTAGTGTAAACTCACCTGTGCGTATATCCACGGAAGCGTCGGATGGCGGGCTCAGAAACCTGCCTTCGCTCTGTGCATACGTCATATCAAGCTCGTCGCGTTCTGAACGCGACGGCCCCACCTCAGAGTCTTGGTTAGTGTTTCTGGCATCGTCTAATCCTAGACGTTTAGGTACGAACCAGGAGTGGGTAGCGTTGGCTATGGTGATGGTTGACTCAATCGAGGACAGACTCACACTGGCAGAGTCGGACGGCGCTCTGCCGCCAGCCGCCGTCGGGGGGAAAACGGTCCGGATCGGGCCGGTGAACGCGACTTTCTTGGAGGGCAAACGGCGAAATGCACTTCTTGAGGCAAGATTGAGACGTCGCTGCACCCCCCTCCCTGGATATTCACACAGATGCACGACCATCGTATTTCAACCTCGCCATCTTGTACACCATTTATACGCGAGATCACGCATCGGTTTCCACACATCGCAAACACCAAATTTCCGGTCCTGCGCCGACAGGGTACTGAACAACCATCGTCTCGACTCAATTGGACTACGCCGGAGAACTGCCGCAGCGTCCGTCATGGTCCTAGAAGAGGTTTCAGCATCATGTACGCAAGAGCCATCTCGGCCCGGACGGACAATACCTCCGCCAAGCGGTGGACACCAAGATAGACTGCGTGTCGGGAGTCCAGCAGAATCCGTCGTCCAGCTGAAAGATGCACCCGGTGAGCAAGGTGCAGTCGCCCGTGCATCCGGGCTTGTTACAGAATCCGATGTCGTGGGTGGCGGACAGGCAGTTCGTGTTCGGGGCGGCGAGGCAAGTGGTCCCGCCATTGTATACCGTGCACGGCGAGCTGCAGATGTTGCCGTTGCGGGTGGTGCAGTAGACCACCACGGTGTCCTGAGCGGACCGCGGGGCCAGACGGTTGAGCAGCAGCGGCTTGCCGATGAAGGTCAGCTCCGCGTCGGTGGTCGCGATCCAGTGCATGATCTGCTCGTGGGATATGATGTACGACGCAGGCTTTGTGGGAGTCAATGAGTAAGCCGCAAGGGCGAGTAAACTGAGGTTGCTATACGTACCCCGTCTGCCGCGCTAGTCGCAGTTCCGTTCGCGCTGGGCTGTAAGGTGGTCAGCTGAGTATGTAGGGCAAGAATATGTGTAGTGACTCACTGCGGCAACCGGCGTGGACATGCCAACTTTGGCCAGAACCAGTACGAAGACAGCCAGGCGAGAGAAGATGTACGAGAGCTGCATGGTAGAGCTAGGACTCGATGAGGAGGTCGTATTGAGAGAACGAGCTGTCCTGGGTCGAGGTGAGAGCGCGATGCTCACGTTTTATACCCCCGTCGAGGTACAGATATGTCCGATGCCCTTCGCTCATCGTTCGATCATAGGTACCGTGTCCGACTGGTCGGCAGTCGAATACAAGGTGTATCTTGCCGGCACAAAACATGGACCCGAACGTTCCTCTCATCGAACTACCATAGTTCTTGTTCAGAAGGTTCGGGTCATGTGTGTATATTCTTGTGGGTGCCGTTTGTCAGATAGTCCTAGTCGGTAACTAGATTGCTCACCTTAAAGGTTCCACTGGAGCGTCCTGCTCCTGGCTACGATTCCCGAATCGAGATACTGGCTCCCGAAGGCCACTTGAAGTGCTACTGGATTACAACACTCTGCCAGCATGTTTGGAAGCCGGATCCGGACAGGTGTTGATACTCGGACCTTCTCCGGCGTCCCGCCCTTGCGAAACTTCCAATTGTCTATGTACAGATGACTGACGGTGCTTTCACGTAGATGAGGGGCGCCAATTTGCTGGACCCCCAAATGATTGAATGCCTGCATCGTTCGTAAGGTCGTGAGATCTTTCTCGACGGCAAGGGAGACTTGAACCTGGGCCTGGACATCTAGAAGTACATACAGCATTCTGATAGATTGCGAGATACCCCTCGCCCGCATACACATCCTGGAGAACTACGCGAGGCCCGGGGTGGCATTACTGGCCCGCTTGATCTTCATGTTGCCGACGCGATACCACCAAGGACATAATTTGGGGTGGCAGAAGGGAGAAATGCACGTCTTCAGGAACGCATTCAATGAAGATTTCAATCAATGCGTGCATGATTTCGAGAAATAGAGGGTCAAACAGCTCACCTTGTGAAAACTCGACAGGTCTCATGCCGGAGAAGAGAAGGTAGGCCCACGATCATTCCACAAAGGTACGATATACGCAAATTACGACAAACCTATACGGCAGGACAGAAACACGGCATATGATTGACAGTACCATTGAATCAGTTGGTGAGCATAAACTACGACCAGCTAGCGGTGCTAAGCACAGGAGCGGATTGAAAAACATACCATGACTCCATGATGCGGCAGGCTATGATTCGAGACCTCGCTCCCCTCGGTAAATAGCCCCCTCGACCACTGGCCTGCTCGACCTCGCCTTCCCCCAAGCCGATGAGATCCGTTCTATCCAAGAGTGAATTGCAGCTTGTTCATCGTGCTCTAAAGCATGTAGTGCGCGATCGTTGCGTTGCCAGCACAGGTCACAGGAGGGCCAAGGGATCGTGTTAAAGGTCATGAACCCCCGGAGCTTGTTGGCGCATTACACCGATAGTTTGTGACCATCGGAGCTAAAGAAACGGCAAGCGAGCGGTATGGGGAGAGACCGGCCGCGGTAGCACGCGAAGTGTGGCAGAGCAAGTTGGTTGATAGTCAAACTCATGGGGCAAGTCCGGCAGACCCTATGAGCGCTTGATAGGCGCTAAGACACCACAGCGCTGCCTCACACGGTTGTACCATTGTAGTACTAAGTACGGATGTTCGACCCATGGCCAGGCTCACCGACCTCCACGACCTTTACCGTCGAATACTCAATTGAACAACTCTAGCCTCCTGACATTCAGCTCCGTCCAAGAGGATGATAGCCGTGATGTGCTGTCCACCAACCGACAAGGTACGTTATACGATCAATCTAGCGCTTCAGTGATTCAGGCCTCAAACTTCAGGTTGCCAGTGGCAATAAAGCATTAAACCCGGATGCCTTCAACTTCTTCGGTTGCTGGCAACATTACGTTTAACATGGAGATTTCGAACCACTCCGTGCCATTTCGCCCTTGAAATAGAGCTCTGCGCGTTGTGCGCTGTTGGTCGCCGATGTATGACGACAGCACGCCCGTGTCAGATGGCCGTGTTGGACGTCGATGGCCATCAGGCAAAGCTCTGGTCCGTATCATCGTTATTCGCCTGCCATTCGCTCCCTCATTTTCCTGTTCATAGGTACCCACAAGCCGAATACTAGTGGCATGTTGGCATCCTTTGACGTATCTCCTCGTCAGCAGCCAACGATGATGCCCATCGGTTTGCATGAGCGCCCCCGTTCGTCATCGGGGTCCGAAGTCTCAGTGTTCCGGGTATCCCAAGCCTTGCGACTGCTCTACCCTTCGAGGCATCGCCGACCACAATACCGACCGCAATGCGATGTTTACCTGCGAGGACATGCCATCCTCGCCTGGTATGACGTGAGGGTCCAACGGACGGCAGATGGAGATGATGATCGTCCATCCAAGAAGCCTCCTCCGTTACCATGGCCGCGCAAGGAATGTGGACGTTCTCAACCCCCGCTTTAAGGGCCTGCCTGGCTCGATACTCTGAGACTACTCACCTCTGCGCGTCATCCAACCTTGCATGCCTTCTGTCGTCTGGTCCACGTTCGGCTTTCCCTCCTAGTCGCCGCCAACATTCGGTCTGGAGAGATGGGTTTTCCACGATCCCAGTGAGTACTTGCCGACTGAATCGCCGTGTTCCGTGTCTGATCAGCTTCCCCCAAATATAGCAGCGGTCGAGACTTCACTTTGGCTTCCGCGTTTGGTGAGTACGCCGACTTCTTCGACCGACTGCCACTGGTCCCGAAGTAACCATGACTTCGTAGTGTGGCTTTTGTTCGAATACTTCCTCACTCTGGACCAGGAGGTCGAGCTCTTCTGGGGCCAAAAGTTGACGGCGGCATCCCTTCTTTTCATCTCGAATCGCTATCTTCCTCTGTTGTGCTCCGCTTGGTGGACTCCCTGGTGGAGATACACATCGTCATTCGAGGTAAATGTCCCCACCTATGCGTAGCTGCGGGCCACACCGTGTTCATCGAATCTCTAGATGTACGTCTTCCTGGCGGTCTGGCGGTGCGTGGACGAGGCGCTTACTCTAGGAATCAGATGTGTCATGCAGACGCTGGTCGGGGGCATCGGGGAATACCTCCTTTTCGTCCCAGTTGCAGGTACGAGGTGTCAAACTGGTATCAAGTCGAAAACGAGTGCGACTGAAGTGCGACGCATTTATTAGCCTTCTCCGCGATGCGGGCATATGCCTTGGCTGGGAGCTTCAAACGCACCTGGGGAATCGTCGTGTTCTTCCTTTCTACGTCGCCGGGCATCATGGCGCTGGTCAGCTTGAAGATCCTAATGCCAAGGGAGCCCTTCTTGACTTTCTCTAGGTTCTAGGTCCGTGGGTTCGCTTCTTCCCCCATCCTGACGAGGGATGCAAAGTAAAATACGAGGCCCCAATATTATTCTCGAGTATGTAAGTAGTCCGACCATGTCCTAAGGACCGTCGCGCGCGCTAACGTCCGGTGCAGAGGTATGCCGTTGCCGCAACCTCCACCCTAACACACCCGTTCATCAAAGCTCACGCCTGATGCCAGGGATGGTCGGCAGCAGATTCTTCCTGGTACTGGCCGACCTGTTCGTCCTGTGTATAACGTGGTCAGCCACGTACCGACATAGACAGAAGGTCTGCACGGGCCACCCGTGGATATCTGATATCCTCTTCCGAGATGGTATGCACAAAGTTCCAGCAGTGTGTACTTGCGGCTGATGCGGCTGTCTTAGGAACGATATACTTCATGTTCGTGCCACGCCTGTTCGGACTGGGACCCCATCTCACGTTGCTGTAGAGCCCAGCTGCTTCTCAACACCTTTTATCTCATCTCCATCCTGCTCCCGGTAGGCTTCCTCTCACTTGCTGGCCCCGGATCTCGATGATACGGATTGCTCATATATCATCGTCCATCTACCAGCCCGACGTCTTCGATGCCCAAGATCTCAACAGCATCGCATCAGTCTATGTTCAACCGTGCGTGGTGCTTCCTCTTTCCCATGCATATGCACAGGTTTCGCTTACAACTGCGCCTTTAGAGCGACGTCGATCCTCGTCACGCACTTCTTGCTCGACCTCCAGCAGGCGAGCCGCCGGACGATGTACCTCCCCGCCACCAACACGGAGAACTGGGAGAGGGTGATGGGCTCGCTCGTGCTTGTAGAGCTGGAGCTCGAGGAGGACTGCGATGCGCTCGTGAAGGATGCGCAGATGCCATAGCGCTAGCCGCACACGGCTGGACCGGAAGAGAGGAGAAAAACTGCTGGTTGGTCAGCTGGTCGCCCGCTCAGTTCTGAGGTCCTGCGTGTATTAGGGCATGATCCTACACGACGCGGGCGCGACGTTATAACGTTTGGGCACCTCGCCGGCACGTTTTTGCAGTGCTCACTTGGACACGCCGTGAGGCGAAGAACATGCTCTGAGGCAGAAGGACTTCCGAACATGTGGTTTTCATTTCGAGCGATGCAATACTTGTACACTAGAGAGCCTGGGAGAGATGTTCGCCTATCTCGAGAGAGAATGGTACACTAGTTTGGAACAAAGAGCGGAGAGGTTCGCGACACGATACACATGGTGGGAATTCTAAGACCGTCATTTATACGCGCACATCCCTGAAGGAGTCAAGGGATAAATGGTTAGCGGCCGTATCTCAGTAGGCAGAATAGGACTCCTGGCAAGAAACATCACTTACATTCGACTGGGAGCCGGAGGCTCCAAAAGTTCACCCGACAATCGGGTTCTCCTGGAAGTAACCAACCATATCCGCATTGTGCTTCATGGACGATGTATCGTAGCCCAAGCTCTTGAGGAACCCCAGCGTCGCGTCGTTGACCGCCTGGTCCTGGCCCTTGAACGACCTGAAGTAATGGCCGGTGCGCGTATCGATCCCCAGCAACTTCTTGTTCGTGATGTCGACGTACAGACTCCCCGCCGCATACACCTGCATGTGCGGGTTCCCGACCAACGCCCAGAAGCGGTAGCCTTCCGAGAGCTGGCTATGGTTGACGCGCTGCTTTGCGGGCCACGAGTCCGGGTAGAAGTCCTCGGGGTTGATGCGCATCTGGTACCCCGGGTTGCCGTTGACAGTCTTGTCCGTCTGGACGATGACGAAGATGTACTTGGTGACCAGGATGCCGCTCTGCAGCCGCTGCTCCTTGTAGCGCGGGTCGCGGGGGAGGTCGCCGATCGCCTGCTTGGCGGGCGAGTACGCCTGCGGGGACGAGGCGGAGCCGAGCTGCGTGATGGCGCCGGAGTAGGGCAGCTCGGCGTACCGAGGGAAGGGCGAGTCGAAGATGTTTTCGCCGACCCCCGTGTTGTCGAACGGTCCACACGGGAAGCGGGCGTACCTTGCGCGACAAAGTCAGTCGATGCTGTACTCGGGATAGCGAACGGTGCGTACCCGACGAGAGAATACTGCTGCTCAAGAGACGAGAGCTGGTACTCGCCTTTGTCGCTGCCGTCCGGGATGGCCGCACCGATAGCAGCCCCAGCAGCATAGCCGGCGGTAAGCCCGGCGAAGGCCCCGGCGGGCCCTCCAACGAAGAACCCGCCAATGGCCCCGAATAAGCCTCCCAGGAACGAGCCGACGATGATGCCGACCGGGCTGCGCTTCACGCGGTGCGAGTCCGAGCCCGAGTCGTTGGTGTACGTGCCCTGCATGCGGCAGCACAGCGAGCAGTCGATCTGCGGCATGGCCGCCGCGAGGGCGGTAGCCTCGTCGTCCGTGAGCGGGACGTTGAAGTACTGCGCGGCGAAGAGGAAGTCGTCCTTGGTGCAGACGTAGCAGCACGTGTAGCACGCCAGCGCGGTGTTGTAGTCGAAGTTCGCGGAGACGCCGTTCTTGCCGACGAGCTGTATGGTGCGGGCGGCGTCGTTGACGACGACCCTGTCGATGTCGTGCGAGCCGGGGCAGTCAATGAGCTTCAGGATCACGTTGTCCTGGTCGACGACGACGACGCAGAAGGAGTTGCGGCCGTCCGCGTACGACACTGGCCAAAACCTGTAGGGGCCGCTCTTGATGACGGGGAACTGCCCGTTGCTCGGCACGGCGTAGGAAAGGTTGTAAGGTAGAACGGGTCCGGAAGAAACCGGGAGGGGGACGACAGTGGGACCGACAACCAGTTCGTCGAGGGTAGCGGTGGCCGTCGTTTTTCCCTGCCCGGTGAAGGTGACCGTCTGGTTGTTGGCGTTGAAGGAGATCTGCCAGACGTAGCGGGCACCGGGTTTGGCCCACTGCTTGACGAGGTTCCTCTGCATGTCCCAGGCGACGATCAGCATGTCATAGCTGTTGTTGGTGGTGCTGAGAGCTATATCATGATAGAAACGCGGTGTTAAGCAAATAATAGGCTCCAGAACATGCGGCCGCATACCGGTGTACGTGTAAGGTCCAAAGAGCAACACCGGGTAATGCTTGAGGTCGGGGGTAGCTCCACTCGGATCGACGACATTGGCGTACTTCCAGCCTTGGGGAGGAGTCGGAAGCAGGGCTGAGTCGAGTGTGATAATGCGGGGATGGGCGTACATGGCTGAGATCGACAACTTTCTTGAGCTGTGGATTAGTTGGGGCAACACTGTGCGCCTTATATACCACTTGGTATGAGCGACTCTTCTAGGGCACCGGAGTTATGCAGTGTCCTCTGCTGTGCTGAATATGGATAGCGGGAGACAGGGGCTTCCAAGCATTCAAGCCGCCATAGATGGTTCAGAGATCCGAATACGACGATGGAGCCTAGACCAAGCATTGGAACAACCTATATCTTGTAGTCGAGTCGTGAACGTAATGCGAATGGCGTTCATGACACGAATGAAGTGCTTCCAAAATTTCTTCGTGCCCCTCTGTCAAAGTGGACTTGAGAACTGCGTGGCGAATACGTTACGTGAGATAATAAACGGGGCTATCATTACGGTGTCTTCGGTCCCACAGTCATCACTTACCAATTGAGGTGCGTCGTGAGGAGCAGGTGTTCCGCTCACGAGTCGAGTCCGGACCACAAAAAGGTGGCAGGTGGATTGGAAGTTGCGTTGGACCCTCCCCCGATTTCCTTATGCCTAACACCGGGGCGAACAAGGTGATCGACCCTAGGACGAGAGACGTAAGAGAACACGATGTGAGCCTGCGGAAGGTTGAATGGAAGAGAAGGCAAGTGTGAAGGTCTCACCGACGCGGCGATAGACAGGATCCGTATAAGCATTGTCATCGGACGGCCCATCAGCACCAGAGGGCAGCAGATAGGTGAAAGGATAACTGTGAGTCGCCGCGACAGTGCTAGTGACCAGCCGAAAGGCCAGGTAATTGAGGACAACCAGTAACATGACGTGGTGACGTTGGCACAAGCTGGTATCAAATAAAACACTAGCAGCGCCAAATTCCCCGTTTGAGTGCATCCATTTGAGGCTAGAAAGAGGGCAGAAAAGGCGTGGCAAGTTAAGGGCAGCATCGCCTACCGAAACAAAGAAAGACCGAAAACTTCACCATGTTTGTCCAAAGGATGTAACACATCCGGGCCGTACGGGTCTGTGTCGGAGCGGAGCCGCGTGTCCCAGTTCGAACCCAGGCACGGAGGCAGAACTTGCACATTACATCCATTATTCATTCATCGGGTTCACCCACCGCGCAATCCACCACCTACACATGGCCTTCCTCACTCCTAGTTGCTCTTGATCTAGACCGCCACCGGACACCTCCAGCGAACCACGCCATCCGCTTTCTACCTTGTTTTCTTCCAAAACAAACCCAGCACGTCGCGCCTCCGATACGAAGTGGTCGCAAACATGTGGAGGCGTGTATTTTCCGGCCGCGATGTAGGCACGAGCAGACGAAGTGTGTCGAAGGAGGCAGCGGAGTGATTGCAAGAGCACGTCATGCGAACGGTCGAAATGCAGCAAGTCGGACATGATAACCACATCGAAGGCGACCGAAGCATCAGGAATTCGCTGCCTCAGGATACCTCTGAAACATATACACAATGTCAGCTTTAGCGCCTCAAAGGTTTGACAGACTCACAGAACGTTGTCCACGTCCTGACCCCATTCGTATCCAGTCGCATGAACAGAGCAGGTGTCATTATAATGCGGCCTGTTGCGTTCCACGTTCGCGATGAGATTCCCAATAATAGTAGGATCCGGATAATCTGTAATGACTACGAGTGCTGGTGGGTTAGGCAACATCGACGACAGAAGCGACGGCAGAGCGCAGCCGGCACCAAGCTCGACAACTGCAACAATGTGGGTAAGCCATACATATAGAGAAAAATTCACAAGGGTAATAGCTGTTTTCCCCTCCAGAGATATTATGCCACGCTCTATGAGTTCTGCGAGTAGTAATGATGGAGAGAAAAGATGATCTGCCAGGAGGGTGTTGGCCTGGTATAACGGTCGGCGGCCAATAGAATGTAGGGCGGAACAAACGACAACTTACTTTTCCTTCCTGTGATACAATCAGTAAAAGAACATTTGCATCGCAGATGCAATTACACGATGAGCTTGCTTCCATACCTTTGGCGCAACGGTTAAGGTCAACGATCCATATCGGATCGTTCCATCGTCAGGTGGCGCGTCGCCGAACAATGCGGCAGAGTCGCAGAGAAAGTCATCCATATCGGATGTCATAAATGGTATAGATGATGACGAAAGGCTCGTATGTCGAAGTGCCTTTACGAGCTGAGAGCTATAGGGAGGTGAGAGTGGAAAGAAAGTTTAGCCTCCCATTTTCGGAAGCACCATAAGATTTGTTTGGATGAGAGGCTGACTAGCAGATTCCCGTGCCTACGTCACGAAGATGGGGAGCCTGAGCGGCCGC
>BACB01000511.1:0-19327 GCA_000338015.2 Ganoderma multipileum BCRC 37180 | reverse complement strand
AGAGTAGACATCTAGCGGACCTGTTGCACAAGCGTGCCCGAGGTGGTGGAAAGATCCTCCGCCATCTGTCGTAAGTATACCAACACCACATCCGATACATGTCTAATTGTTGGTACAGGCTCTGCCCATGCCGCTCTTCCAAGAAGACCTAGAGGAATGGCACTGGAGAGTGGACAATGTGGCCGATATCAATATGCAACAGCTGGAAGAACAGGAATTGAGGCTCCGGGCCCTTGATAGAAAGACTGAGGAGGTGAAGAGATAGAGAGAATGCTGGGTATTAGTGGTGGTTACAATTACCTATAGTAGTGTCTGTCAGTCGTATAACCCAGAGGTACTCATATATCAGAGCAGGAACATTGCATTCCTCAGCTGGAAGGACGGTATGGAGGGATCCGAGAAGTAGCGGGGGCATCTGAAACATCCCGGTGAGCATAGGCACACATAGCAGCACTGGGGCCAGTCTGTACCCTCGGGCACCAGAGGTCGGGAATCAGATGGGCACAAATATCTGGAAGAGATGTCCCGGAGGAATTGGACAGGCGCAAATACCAAGAGGTAGAGTTCACGAGTAGGACGATATCATAGTAGGACCACTGACCGGCCGGTCAGCAATGGTAGCCACGAGTGCCGTCCGGCCGGTCTGTGCCCACGAACACCAGTGCTTGGGAATTGGATGGGCACAAATACCTGGGATCAGATTCCCTTCTTTCTTTCATCCGACAAGAGGGAAACCATCTGCATATCACCAGAGGCCCATAAACAGCCTACTGGTCCGGCCACTGAAACCAGCCGAGCAACACAGTGGGCGACTATCCAATGACCAGCTGGGCAGCAGTAGAGACAACGTGGGCCACCTGGCTGGAAGCATGCGACCCTGACCAATTGCACCTCATATATCAATTACACACTTCTGAATCATAATAAAGGCTTTTAATATACTGGCCAAGCACAATTACACCATTCCCATTTGGGAGGAGACTTCAAAGCACTTACTACACTGGCTGGTCAACAATACCACTGGACACCCAGATGCCGACCGGTCAGCGGCTCAGCATATGCTGCTCTTCAGGCCCGATGCTACAAGTGGGGATGTGGATCCACCCAGCTGCCACCAGGTGGGTAGCACTTGTGTGGATTTACACACTCTGGGTGAGTTGCACTTCAAGGAACCTTAATGGAATACACTCATACCACACCGTTTCCGTAACACCTAGCATATCCACATACTACAATGAATGTAGACCTGCAGTGCAGCAGTTCAGAACTACTCAATATTCAGCAGCTTCTGGATTGAGCTTCTCTCGAAGCGGGTGAGCACGATTCTGTTTCTCTAATGTCCATCTTACCTGACCAGGAAACTGACTATTCACACAGATTATACCCCAAACACACCTCAACTGGCAAAATTGAGCCTAGAGGATCCTGCTATCAAGGAGGCACTTGTACTGGGCGGAGTCAAAGAGGGTAAGTACCAGCTTGCGCATTCAATCAACATGCAATGATGTGCCATTTTAGACAATATACTCGAAAAAATCACCTCCGCCCTCGCCGCTCCCATATGCCTGAACGAGGATACGGTATACGGTACATTCGCTAAATTGTGACTATGCTCTTACTGCCTACTCATATCAAGCACTTAGCCCGTATCGTTCATGTCTCTGACAGTGCTGTCTGACTCGAATGGCACGATATTACATCCACCAACTTAGATCACACCCACCAACTCAGATTTACTTTAACCTGCCACGATTCTATTGATTGGTTGCAGGTGAGCATTTCCTCCAGAGACATTATCCTAAATACCAGGCTCTCCATGCTTTTGAGCACATATCGACTTTGGCAGGCCAGGGACTTGCGTGAGATCGCTCATGCACACGAGATTCATGTTACTGTGAAGGACACATGGCAGTCCCTCGTGGAGCACTTGGATGAACACTTGTGTGGGCATCACTGTCCCACAGTCGTTTTGATTTTCAGACCTCTGAAGAAGCCTCGATCGCACATGCAAGTTCAATGTTGGCACGAACGCTACAATGGGCTGCATCTCACAGCAACGCACTCTTACTTGCAGGTCGCCACTGAAGAGCTTCGCCACTCGATAATACGAGAGTGGCAAGCCACTATTTCTACTAGAAGTTTTGATGCAAGTGTATGCAGACCATGCGGGCGCTGAACTGATCCTGCTCGAATCAAGTCTGTTCCGCCCACTGACTTCAAACTATCCCTCCTTAGGAACAACACACTCCCGCAAGGTGTCCAGCCGACCACTTACAATTTCAAAGCATATAGCGAAGCACTATTCAATCCCAAAGGCCTTACCGACCCATGGAACTTAGGTGACATGAAGATGTGTGAGGTATGTCATCATGACATCATCCTTAAATGTCACGTGCCTAAGCTTTGTTTGGCAAACTGGTTATACTATGCCCATGATGAATTGCCTGCGGAGGTCAAACAGGCATTTATGAATTCAACTTTTACTGACAGACTACTAGTATCCCGAGCCAGGAGCAGCAGAATATCGTACAGATTCGCTGAGCTCAAGAAGAAGCAGGACGATGTAGATGACCCAGAATCTAGGCACCTCCCCGGACTACTGACCCCAAGAGAGTTGATATCTCAAAAATGCCTGAAAGGTAATGTGCTTGTAATGCCCCAGGATTCGACCTATCTGAACAGCGTGTTACCACCTCCACTGGAGACTATTCGAGACATGATTTGCACTGTTTTTGTAGGGAGATCCAAGCCAACCAAGGACACAATTCGCAGACTGACACCATTGCTGGTGCGCAAGTCCAGGATTATCACGATCGTCGAGTTCCTGCTGAACGAAAATCCTCACTACGCATGCGACACTGACTTCCATGGATTTAGCCAGCGAAATCTGGATAGTTTGTTCGGGGCTGGAACCAGCGATCAAGATGAAGGTGTACCTTGCACCATGGACATCGGGTATGTCGAGGATAATGAAGCAATTCGAGCTGTCATCTCTGACTACAGTGGTCGAGATGCATGGGAAGATGACCCCTTGCCCGACGCAGAAGGCATACTCATGGAGAACATCGGATACACCATGGGCGACGAAACCCCATTGTCTATCAATGACATGAAGATGAAGGCCCTGTCGCACTGCCTATCTGGCGGGTGTTTTCTTCATTCGCAAGCAGGTGATAAGTTCATACCTGATTTTGAGAACCCGAGCCTGCTGACATGGCTGTTTCCGCACCTGGATCCCTGGGGGATTGGAGGTTTCTATGAACCATCTCGCGAACAGCCTGTAATGATGGAAGAACAGGTCAAGTACTTACTTGAAATTGAGAATAGTCTATTTATATGTGATCCCGACTTTGCGTTCATGTATTATAACATATTGCAGAAGAAGGCAGTATGCAACTCTGTCCAATTTAGGGTCAAAGCTAACCAACAGCGTGACATAATCCGTGAACTACTAGATGTAAACAAATCCGACCTCGAGCAGCTTATCGCCCGGTTCAAGATGAAGTCCACATATGATCTGCAAACTGAGTCTGAAAAACGGCTAGTGACCCTTGTCAACAAGGTGGGCAGCGTCCTGCACGACCTTCCTGGTACTACTGGATACAAGCTCAAAATGCACAATGAGATCCGTTCGCTCATCAACTTGAAAGGAACCCTGGCCTTCTTCATCACACTGAATCTATCAGACATGAACCATCTACTCGTCTGGCTACTCGCAGGTGATAACATCTCCCTAGAGATCCTCGAAGCCGGTCAGGAACTCAAAGAATGGGAACGTCTCCACCTTGTCACATGCAACCCAGCTGCGTGTGCCAAGTTCTTCTATGCTATGATATCTACATTCATATCTGTCGTGTTGCATTACGGTAGGAAGGACCAAGGGCTTCTTGGTAAGTGTATAGCTTACTACACCACAGTCGAAGCACAAGAGAGAGGAACCCTTCATTGCCATATGCTTGTGTGGTTGCACAGTCACCTATCGCTAAAACAAATGAGAGACCTCATGGTCAAATCCGAGGAGTATCAGCATGACATGTATCATACACTGCGAGCTCCTTGGTACCACAATCCCAGTACAGGAGACCCAGGGACCTCTCCCTCCTCCATCTGAGTACTTGAAGAAACTGGAAGGGTATGTACACCCAGGAACCCACTTAGGTCCGCTCATTGACGATTTATCCTCCGACCAATTCCCCCTCCGATTTCGGTCTTCTATTAATGAAATAGTCAGCACAGTCAACTGGCACAAGCATATAGAGACATGCTAGAAGTATCTGAAGCCGGGCAAGCAGCGGTCCGATGAGAACTGCCGGATGCATATAGATGGCAGCACCTGGGAATTTACGGCTCTAGACGATGAGACGGGTTCTATACTGCTATGGTGCCTTCACCCTCATATTGCAAATTACAATGACCTCATTATTTTCCTCATCTGAGCAAACATGGACATTAAGCACGTCGGCTCTGGCAAGGCAGCTAACATGCTAATTTATTATCTCACAGACTACATCACAAAGGCCTCTCTACTAGTGCACATAGGCCTATCCACCCTATTGTATGCAATTAACAGAGCACATGAAAAATACAACCGCATTCCCGACTGGGAGCAAACTGAACAAGTAGGAGCTCTCACTATACTAATAAACAGCATGATGGCATGTCAGGAGATTTCACATCAACAGGTCATGAGTTACCTAGTCAGCAGTGGTGACCACTACACCAGTGAAAGGTTCAGAGTCCTCCACTATGCAAGCTTTGAACGATATGTACTGCGACATTGGGTAAAGGAAGATTCACTGTCGACAGAATCAACATCTAACCATTAGACTAGCACCAACCAAATGGATGAGCACACAACGTACCATGTATCTATTGGGCACAGTACAGCCAATGTGGGCAGGGATAAGTTAGACCTGATGGATGTCACACCAGATGTCGTGGAAGCCTACAAGTCCGCTGACGATGACGTTACGTTAATACTCGGTACCAGCTCCATATCGGCGGTCAACCAGCAGCAGGACTACATATTAAGGCCAAGTAATGAGCCGTTTGAGAGCATGGGACTCTATGAATATATAGGACTCACCGAAAAGGTAACTAACAACCGAGAGAAACAATACGTCAACCGTCAGAAAGATTTTCCAAATCATGAGAAACAAGGTGGAAGACCAGAAGAAGCGAGGGGTGTATTGTTACCCAAGCATCCTCACTACAGAACGCATGTGGTGAGAAAGCGTACCGTCTAGGTCATCCCCGTGGTTCTAGGTAGCCGTCTGCCTCATCCGGACAGAGGTGATGAAGAGAGAGAAGGGTGGGCAAGAGCAGTCCTCACCTTGTTTACCCCATGGAGGCATCCACGTGACTTGAAGCACAATGACGAACAGTGGATAGATGCATATGAGTAGAAGGTACACAACATACCACCTCAGCATATGGTCATCATACGCAACATGAACGTTCTCAGGGAATGCAGAGATGCTCGAGACAGGGTGACTCTTACTAGGAAAGTAGCGAAGCAACCCAAGACAGGTCCACTCGATATACCAACAGCTCCCGACCCATTCAATGTGTATAACCAGCAATCCACTCTCACATCCATGAAATCGCCTGATGATGACTTGTATAGTGTAGAAAATGGACATGCGACTTTACTGAGGGCCCTCGACTCACACATAGGCATACGATTTAGGCATGCTGTAGACACATGTTTTATATGAAAGACCTCAACAAACTTCGACAAATCCCATGGATCTGCACAAGCCTTCAGCAATGAACATATGAGCACGATCGAGGTTACCCAAGCTACCATGCGCCAGCTCAAACGAAAGAGGTGACCAGAACAATACCCGGAAGAAATGAATGACTCCGACAGGAATGTACAGAGAAGAACGGAGTATACCAGGCTAGATCGACCTGCCATAGTCGACACCATGAGGCTGAATCCCAGTACGCTACAACTGCCAGACACCGTTAACATGTCAGGTCAGTACTAAACTGAGGAGATTATTTCTCAAATAATTCTCGAGAAAAATCTGATGGCAAATCTGGAGCAACTTAGAGCATTCGAAATAGTCATGAACCATGTTACACGAGGCACGTCCCAGCTTCTGATGTACATTGGTGGGGTGGGCAGGACAGGAAAATCCCATGTTGTCAATTCGATCCTGCGATTGTTTGCCCTTGTTGGTAAGCATAACAACATACTTATTACAGCACCAACAGGTGCTGCCGCCATTCTCATCAGCGGACATACAATTTATTCATTGACACTTCTTCCGGATAGTAAAGGCCGTGACCTTCAAGAGCTGGATAAAATATGGGAACACGTCGACTATCTCATACTAGACGAGATTTCTATGATCGGAGCGAAGTTCCTCAGCCAACTGCACACCCGCTTGACATGAGCCAAAGGTGGATCAGACGCGTTTATGGAACTCCCGTTTGGTGGTGTCAATGTAATTTTCACAGGAGACTTCGGCCAGTTGCATCCGATACACGATCCAGCACTGTACAGCCATAGGCTTGTGCAAAACCTGGGTATAGATGCTTGTCGCAACACGTCGACAGTAAGTGCCCTCATAGGCGCGTACCTCTGGTGCCAGGTCAAGATGGTGGTCATACTGAAGATAAACCAGAGACAAGCTGGCAACAGACATTACGCCGATGTGCTAGTGAGAGTCCGGAAAGGCGAAGCCAGATCCTCAGAGACGTCCGAAGCTCCCAGCGACTTTGAGATCCTCAAGACTCGATACATCAATCATATAGATTTCAACAGCCAACCAACATCATCAATGTTTTACAATGCACCGGTCATAGTAGGGTGAAAGAAGGTATGTGATCTCCTAAACTTGTGCATCATGGGCTACCATGCAAACCAACTTGCAGCTGAGGTGCACTTGTACCATTCCAGGGACAGAATAGCAGGACATGCGGTCTCTGCTGAGGAAAGTACTGTCCTGTGGAAGCTTTCCTCAACAGTGACCCATGACAGCCTCGGAAAGTTACCGTTGTTCCCTGGTATGAAGGTAATAGTACAAGAAGACCTGGCGTTCACCAACAGAGTTGTCAACGGGACAGAGGGTACTATATGAGATATTGTATATGAAGAGATTCAAGGAAAATGGTACGCGATCGCAGTATATGTCCACATACCTGGTGCCGGCAAGATATGCAATGGGATCAACGCCGACATAGTGCCTATCTTCCCTGAGCTGACAACTTTCTCGTGGTTCCACTTGGTGGATGGTGCTCCCTACCATGTGTCTGTAACGAGGAGTCAGTTACCTCTGCTGCCCTCGTACACATACACAGATTACAAGTCTCAAGGGAGGTCACTCACAGCAGCAATCATCGATCCAGAGAGCACTTTAATGCTGCAGGGCATGTACGTCATGCTCTCCAGGGTACGTGCACTAGAAGGACTTGCGATACTGAGACCGTTCAAAGCAAGCAAGCTCCAACAGAGGCTTTCCCAGGAACTGCAGAACAAGCTAGACCGCTTAGATGCACTAGATGAAGAGACATGCGCTAATTACTGTACTGGGAAACGCCTCTCCAATCTCTAGAGCACACAACATCCTTCCTCAGCCACCTTACAATCGAGTCAGTAGTCCAAATGTAAACACATAAAAACCCCCACCATCCTTGTGTCATGTGTGTGTAAGCTGACGCTGACCCATATGTCCTAGACTGACAGTGCAGTGTACACGCAACATCAGCACCCCCACTGCTCCACAAGCATCAATCTTGCTGACCAGCTTTCTCACAACATATTCCAATCATCCACTCCGGTGTCAAAGACGAGGTAAAACATAGTACTGAATAATGAATATCATCAGTGCCTTAAACTACACTGTTGTCCACAGCATCATCCTCGTAATCACTTTCTGACCTCCATGTCAACTGCCACACAGACTAAAGGTATGCAAACCTTTGGCACCCACTGCATACCCTGTCCATAACTTGGTCACAATCAAATATTCAATACATCAGGTCATTATTGCATAATGGAAGACAGCATGTCGACAATATCACACTATAAATCTGACACCCTTCCAAGCTCTAGTCCACCCCACCCCTACTCAAGCCCATCTATGCCCGTACTTTCATCTCTCTGTCAACCGCCGTGCCTCCCTCCCATACTCTGGTGCATTAGCATCCGCTGCGATTTGGGTTTGCAGACTTACCATTCATTTTCCAACTACCTGCAGACTTCACCTGGAGATCAGAGGTATCTTCGCTGATAGCATGGACATCCAGTCACTCCTTTGCTGGCGTGCCACCTGCAGGGAAAATTATGACCAGGCAACGCACTCTATGCAGCAGTCTCTCACTGGCATGCTTGACCCATTCATGATGTCGCCGCGCAACCTCATCGACATCCTTTCAGCTCATAATGTGGTGTTCGGCGGGAAATTGGCACTTTGTTTCATGCTATGCGACCCCCACTACAAGCCAGCTACTATCGAGATCTTCTCCAGCGCCCACCGTTTCTATGCCCTTATGAACACGATTATCAATAAACCATCCATTTGTTCCCACATCACAGCGACCAATCTTGACACTCATCCCCCTTCATATGCTCTTAGTCGCCACATCTTCCATACTATGCATGTCAAACTCGACAACGGCCGCTTGATACACATCCATCGCTCCTACACCATCTCGCCCTGTTCCCCCATAGTGCGTGCTCCGTCCACATGTCTATCAAACTTTGTTTCTGCCTATGGATTTGCATGTAGCCACCCAGAACTCACGCTCAACCGACGCTCCCTCATTTCTGATCTTCTGCTAGAAACGCTCTCACCCCTTGATTCCGAACTCATGCGGAGGATGACCGCCCAGAAGATGGCATTCAAACTTTCACCCTCCGCATGGCCAGAGTACCAACAGGCTACATCCGACAACCTGGACGGTGACTCTTCTAACTACTGGCGAAAATGCTACATCAGCACTCTCCCGTGTTCAATATCGATTCCATATTAAAGTCCGCTTGCCTGTCAGACAATGTACCACAACAAATGTCACCTTTTATGAACTTCTTCTCTGATCGTTACCACATGTACGACCTATGATATTTATTCTATTCTCCTGGTCAACTCACCTGCTTGCACACATGGGCCGAAAGCCATGCGGATAGCTGGTCGGTTCAACCCTGTGATTATTCATTCGCTCGGCTACTCAGACCTTCAACAGTGCATGCATTGATGAAGGACAACACAGGTCTATGCTGAAGGATGGTGCAGAGGTAGAACCATTCACCTTCGGAAGGACGTGCAGGATGAAGGTGGGCAATGTGTGGGTAGGATGCATGATGCCTGATGACATGCATGCGAGGGGCACCAGTGGTGAGTATGCATTCGTCGAAGTAGTTGGAGAGACCTATGTTTTGAGCCTCCCATTTAGCAAGACGGAAGAGGGTGAAGTACTCTGCATACGTGAGGTCTGTGAATGTGTGCTGTGTTCCTTCGGAGACAGGGAACATTTCGAGAGGGCGACAGAAGTACTGATATGTCTGTGCCAAGGGCATTACTTTGGTGACCCTGGTTCCCTCATTGACTACTTTGACCCCATCGTGAATAGCGAGTGAAAGTGTCTTCAATCCTCTGCCCCGCCTTTTAGACTGATGGTTGTCTAGAGGTTGATGTCGTCCTTCTGCTGTGAGGACATGTGTTGTATGTACAACGCGGTCCTGGAGGAGGACCTTACTTCTATACCTGTCATGTTTGTTAAAGATCCTTTTGGTCGCGTCCACGACATCATCACAAACATGCTCCCTGGCATTCTCAGACATCGCTATAATAAACATCACTCCTGAGTGGCTTCATTATGAATGCAGAGGACCCGCTCACAAACACTTGCTAGATTGCACGTCCACATAGAGTCACCAAACTATACCGCATACACCTCCTCTGTATACTACCACGGGCTATGTACCCCCCCCACTTCATACAACTCGTACCATTTTTACATACGCCTAGACATTACTACAACTCTCCACTCACCCACTACGTATTCTGGCAACCATACGTAACTAAAACAGGTTTTCAAATGACCATCTGTCTCATCTCGTACGAAACCTACTCCCTATCTGCATACCACACCCACCTCCCTGCGCAAGAACGATCAAACATATGCCATGCCATACTAGGGATGAAGCCACGTAAGATTTCTGGCTATACTTCACAACCACCCATAAATCACAGGTACCGGACCTGCGACATAACAATACAAACCACTTTGAAGACTACAACCCGCACTCCTCGAAGTTGGCTGACTTGAATGGCATTTAAAGCACTTAGAGTCTCCGCACTTGCATTGAGACCTACTACACTGATAAGTCTATTAGGTGGCGTGGACTTTGGTGGGCGGACCGCCACGCACCTTGCAATCTACAACCATACACACGCTTCTGACATAGATGGGTCTCATCTGGGTGGAAAATATGCATTATCAGGATCCCAATCGCACACTACATGAGAGTCGAGTACTGACCACCTAGTTCTGGATCCTCCACTGCATCTCCTAGTTGGCCCAGCTTCTTTCCATGGGACAGGACCAGTCCAGATGGGAGAAGGCTATGCTCCATCTAGTGCAGAAACGACTTCTATCGATCTACTCATGTCATACATCGATGGCAGCTCCGATATTCGACCTCCCTTGGTCACACACGGTGGGCAAGAAGCTCACAGGGAGAGGACGAAGCGCATCTTCTCTTCATTGGTCGCAAACTCCCTGCGACTCCTAGTCAGATATTTGACGATGCGAAAGGAGTTACGAAGTACCGAAGTTCTTACCTATAACACCATGAATGCAATTATCCATCTGTTTTCCTCATCAATCGCCCATGCGGCATGAGCTACACAACAACTCGAGCGATGAAGGTAACCTGCTCCCGTCTCGCATCAATCAGCATTTTCAGCATATCACTTGAAAGACTCACCCACAAAACGACACTCATCAAGTCACTGCAGAAACTGGATATATGCTCTGCACACCTTTCATGGATGTAAACTGCGGCATTGCACAGACGAGGGCAGTTACAGAGCAGTTCTTGCACAGATGGAGGCGGTTACGGACCAGATATGGAGCAAGAGGTGGCAGGAGAGAGCGTGGCGGGCAACCTGAACAAATGGCGCCATTTCGGATCACTACGCATTGGAACATCTGTAGCGCCCTATACCACCATCAGTCTGCTCACTGAGGGTGCCAGAGGTCCATTAAAAAGCTTTTTCCATATTTAGCTTAGCTGGCACCGCTGACATGGGGAGCCCCACTATTCTAAGGGAATCAACTAATTGCGTACCAAATTGGTCCAATTTGGTCCCCTAGACCGAATTTGGTCAGAGAGACCTAATAAACCCTATCCCCATGCGTTAAACCCTAGCCCCGAGTGCGCAAATCCCATGCCCATATATGGCAACACCCGACCCAACTGAGGGCTGTCATGTTATAGGTGACCCACTTGTGCCGAGCACGCAGGTCCATGAAAAGAAAATACTCATCATCCCCGTCGGGCCAGAACTTGATTGAGCGGGAGTTGAGTCCAGTAGCCAGCAAAATAATGATTTGCGACCATGTAGTTCTACTGATGGTTGGGACAGGCAGACAGAGTAGGACAGCTGTGGGGTCAGGCATTGATGCATCAAGCCGGCACTGAGAAAAGAAGGAAGGGAGGCGCTGGATGAGAGACGCAGCTGAAAAAGTCGAGATGATTGCCTGGGTAGGAGCGAGCAGCGTGGAGAACGTGGATGCAAATAGCACAGAGGGTGCAGGCACAAATGGTGCGGAGGGTGTGGGCATGAAGGACGTGGGTGCGGAGGGTGCGGGCACAGAGAACGTGGATGCAAAGGACGTGGGCATGGAGGATACAGGCGTGGAGGACGTGGACACAAATGGTGCAGAGGGTGTAGACATAAACAGCACGGAGGGTGTGGACACGAACGGCATGGAGGGTGCAGACGCGAACAGCATGGAGGATGATGGCGCATCTGAGTGCAGCATGCACATCCGTTTGTCGGAGGCATCAGAGGTGCTGGCTGGTGTCACGGTGGGGTCCTCATGCGCGCGCGAAAGGGTAGTCGATGCTTGATGTTTCTTCAGGCTTCCCTATAGGTAGACATGATTAATAGACATCCTATGATCAAATATATATCACAACCCACCGGCACAACAGATGGCCGGGATGGCTGAGATGGCAGCTGGCTTGTAGTGCTGTCATTGATACTACTAGTAGCTGGGACAAACATGATCGTGGATTGTCCAGAGGAAGGGCGCTTTTCACTGGCAGAGTTGGACATGGACAAGCCAGGATCCTGCTGGAGAGGCTGGTGCAGCAATGTGGGGTCAACGCCAAGCAATCGCACAATCCATTTAGCTTCTTCAGGGTCCTCCACTGATAGGTTGACAAGCGAGTCATCAGGCTCCTCCTTGACCGTGACGAGCGAGTGATAGGCTATGTAACCCAAGTTGGCCCTGATTAGACCGAACAACTCCTTGCTCATGGCCGGCTGAAGCACTGGCACTGGCAAGAGGTCAGTGGGAGGGCATTTCTTGCCTCGGTTAGTGGGGTCAAGTAGTAAGTTCCAGAGGCATCCACACGCGTCAACGAGGCTGATATGGTGTGAGCCGAATGTGGATGCAGTGAACGGATATGGGCTTGCATTGGTGTAGTTGACACGGATGTTGTAGCATAAGATGTGGTTGGCAGCGAGCGCAGTGAGAACTTCGACACTGCTCGGATGCGTACATTGAAGTGAGTTCCAGCCCTTGTGTGTGCCTTCAATGCGGCTACCATCAGTGGCAATATCCTCGCACGGATGTGTGAGGCAGCCTTTTCGGACATGTGCGAGCTGTTCTTCGTGGGCCTGGAATGCATATTACATGATCAGCCTCAGAAGCACCAGGCCGCGACACATACTACATACCTTCTCAGCAGCCACGCTCCAGACCCCGTCGACAGCAGCCCACTTCTCAAAAGCCTTCATCAACCAGTCCTCCTGCTCCTCTTGACTCCAATAGCGTGCGGGGATGCCATCGTGGGCCTTTATCTTGATGATGGTGCTTGAAATATCTTCAGCAACTGCACGATGATGCGGGTTCTTTGTACCTCTGAGGACGCAGACCATGTATCTACAAAGGGTGCACCTCAGGACTGTAATAGAAAAATACAAACCAGATGGTACATACCGCATAATAAGGTGCCACACGTCCTGGAGGACGACCACCTCCGGGAAGACCTTAATGACCATGTTGTGGAAATGGCAACAGTTATTAACAATGACGGCCCATGGGTTGTCGACATTCAGAAGCTCAAAACACTGCTTCATCCCGAGAAGCATTTCTCTGATCTCTGAATGTAGCAAAGTAAGACACCAGCACTGCAGGTGATGTAGTTAGAATGGCGGCACCACGTGTAGAAAAACACAAGTACCTACATAAGCGATGATAAGGGACTTCTGGTTCACAGCAGTGTAGAGCCTGCCATTGAAAATCAAGCTCCGGGAGTGGTCGTCATTGACGAAGGAGGCTTTAGTTGTAGTGCGGAAGGTAGCATCAAGGGAGAGCGTGGTGGCTGCAGTCGAAGAAGGATTAGATGCCTATTCCGAATATAGCAAGCCTATCCTGGAAAGGCACCACACGCACCGGTGAGCGTACACAGATACTCATCGCACTCCTTCTGTCTTGCCTTGCTGAATCGTGCATAGACATTGGCGACCAAGTCATCCATGATAGACATCCCATCATATCCACTCAACGCCTTCCCCACTCATTGCGGTACTGAGTAGTTGTGAAGCTCTGGCATCTTGGTGATTGCTGACTGCTTGGAGCGAAACTCATAGTACTGCAAGTACTCCATCTTCGTGTGGTGATATTCTAACAAATGCAACTCTACAGATATCGGATGAATATTAGAACCAACCTCATTATTAAATGAATGTATGTTTAACGTGCTCTGTGATCACAGCCGAGTTTTCAGCCAGGCGGCACTCCACAATAAAGTCGAACAGCTCAGAAGTAACCGCACTGTGGTAGAAGAAGTGTGGTATGCCTCCTGAACATCTGTAAGAAGATGCCGCATGTTAACATGATTGTGAAATACTCATGCAGGATCTCCCAGAGCACCATCTTTTGCCAGAACTCTGGGTTCATCATGGAGAAACAATACTTCTTGTTGCCCTCTTCTGACGCCCTGCCATCCCGCTTTGCCCTGCAGTCCATGCACCGGAACTGGACTCCGAGGACACACTCCTCATGATGCAGACCATGGACCTCTCGATGGCTGGTCGCCGTCCATCCGTTAGGTTGCAAGTTGTGGGAATCATAGTTAGGGCAGCACATGATAAAGGGGAAATACGCCTGATGGATGATCGTGATGTCCTTGATGTACGACCACTCGGAATCACACTGGGAAGCAACTTGGTGGCATTGGTAGTGGGCGAACGTGGGAGCGCAGAACTTGGGGCCCAGGTTTGGCCAATCGAGGGGGAGCGCGCGGTACTCCCCGCCAGGCTTGGATGGTCGAATCTTGTCCCAAAGGGCATCGGTGTAGGCTGTGCATTTGGCGTCGAATTTGAGCTGTGGTTCATATGATGATTGCATTTTTCTAGCCTTCTTCCATCTGGCGCTGTGCTGGATGACCTGCGCGCAACATCAACCCAAGGAGATCTCGCCCAGTAGGATGCTTACTTACCGCAGAATTCCATTTCTGCTTGAAGGTGCCCTGCAAATCGGAACCAGGGAATGTGCACGCGCAGATTGTCTGAGTGTGTAGTGGTTCAAACACGGCCATGGTGGACTTAAAGAAAGAGGAGTTGGGATTAGGAGGTCGCTCGGTCTGACAATTCGCTCATTGTATATATTAGGCAACCCCACCATCCTAAACCCTCGGACGTGATGTGCCCCCTGTTTGTGCCTTGAATATTTCACTGCCTGGTTACAGCTATCATCATTTGCTTCTTCGGATGTGCATTCATTGACAGCAAGTACATGAACACAGAACAGAACTGGTGGTTGGCCTGCAACCGGATCAGGACGTCATCTTTGTCAAGTCCGTTGCGCATGCCATCGAGCTCGACAAGCTCCTCGTGTTGTGCAACTTCTCCAGTATTGCGATCCACTCTGGCCTTTGCCAGTTCGCATTTCTCATCTTGTCAGTACGTATGATGCGGTGCAGCCTCGGATTCACTCGTTGCCCAGCCTAGCCCACCTTGCACACATTTAGGAATCTTCTGCACGAGACGGCCGTGAATTATTTCGGGCGCATTACATGGTACACAGGACATCGTGCAGTAAACCTACAAAGCTATGGCAGCATACATCGTCGCGTAGACCATATGAGTATCATCGGTGCCAACCAGGACATGGGAGTAGTGAATCATGAACAGAAATCGCATGGTGCGCCCAAAAGGAACCTCTGAAACTGACATCGGGGCGCATTGTTGCCCGTCACTTTCATAGATGGGCAAGGATTCTTGAAGAGTCTGTAACAAGTTCAAGGTTAGTTAGCCAGGAAGCAACGGGCCGGGTTCAATACAATCTGTACCTTGCTCTCGAGGGGCTCGTAGTACAACAGGATGCGGATCGGGTTGCCTTCCCCGATGAGAGCATCCGCCGACCAGGGATCATGGACAGAGTCCAGGATGTGGTGGATGGAGCGCGCACTCTGCGCCCACTCACGTACTGAAACACAATCGGCATTCGGTTCGATCCAGCACAATGTGATTGGGCTTTCTATTTGGCTCCTGTATCCATCCGGCGTGAGATGGCAATCGTGTTCCGAGATCTGGCCGATGAGTTCAAAGATGAATGGCTGAAGGACCTGCGGTGCTCGGGTCCCGTTAATGGAAGGTTGGGCTTCTGGGCGGCAGCAACAGACTCGGCGCCTTGTCAGGGTCTCTGTTTCGAACTCATTAGTGAACCATCGCACCTCGAGGTACTCAAATATGGGAGTGTGGAGAGGGCACAAGCAGATATTGTGCGCATTCAGGAGAGCAAGCACCATGGTGGTGGTAGGTGAAGACAGGGTCCTGAACTTGAAAGGCAGCGCTGCAGACCATCAGTCAGGGACTTAGGCTGACTTAAGCATCCAGATAAAGGGATGCGAATTATCCATACTTGTGGCGAGGTGAAACACGTACCTAACCGAACGATGTAGCTACCCTTGCGACGCAAATCCTTGGTTAGTAGCGGTGAGTAGTATATCGAATCCGGGATGCAGTCCGGATTGGGAAGCAAAGGTCTGTTAAAGCCCTTGCTTAGTCTCGGGTTGATTAGCAAGCGGGCTCCAACCTCTGCCATAGCTTCCGAGCATCACGACGAACAATGAAATGGAAACAAGGCCTACTTACCGTGGGCTGCGAATGAGGATACACAACTCTTCGCATGCGCCCACAACCTGTTAGCTGATCCCAAACGGGCAATGTAGCCACGCGCACATCGAAATGTCTGAAATACGTTCGGTGGATGGGAACTCGAAGTGCGGTGGTAGGTTACAAGTGAGGACAGTTGTGTAGAGATTCGCGGGTGCTCGGAGCACGAGGGAGAGAGGCAAAGAAGGAATGCGATTAGCGTTTGTCCGATGCAAACGTGTGCTGTACAACGTAGATACACCGGAGCTTATATACGTGAGCGCGAATGTACCTAAATATGTCCGAAAGGAGGGTGGGGGTATCTGTCGGGGGTCGGGATGATAGTGGCGGGATGGGGCAGAGCGGGGAGCACGTGCTTGCTCGTCACAAGGTAAGCGCCAAGAATAACAACACATCCCCTCGAGCGAGTGCAGGCAAAATGCAAACAAAGGAAAGGGGGAGTGAAATGAGAGAGTAACATGAGAGAAAACATACAGTAAGTCCGAGTACATCCCCTGAAGGGGGCAGCTACAATGGGGCATCCTCCTCCACAATCGGGCCGGCGGCCAGCTTGTTCTTCAGCACGAGCATAGCAGCGAACGCATACGCGAGGTTTGCTTCTTCGGTCTGAAGCTAGGGGCAGTCATGCTGGTAGTGACCTTTCTTTGAGCACTTGAAGCACATAATGCACTCGAGTGGGGTGCGTGGCTTCGTCGTCGCGAGAAGGACAGTGTCGAAAGAGGTACCGGAGGTGGGAGCAAGGGAGAGCTGACGGGATTCCTCATTGAGAAGGCGCGTGATGACATAGTCGATAGTGAGGTCGCTCGGCGGGATCGAGTCAAGGTTGATGATGAGCTGGAAGTATGAATCGGGGAGGCCCTTCGTGAGAATGAGGACACAATCTTCATCATCAATCGAGGCACCGATCTCTTCGAGGCGGAAGGCAGCGTGGCGGACGTTGGCAATCCACAAGGTCATGGACTGGTCAGGGCGCTTGGACATACACCAGAAGGCGCAGCGGTGGGCGAGACGTGTGCCAAAGCCACGGGCGAGGTGAACACGACGGAGTTTGGACCATACCTTGTGTGCATCCTGGGACTGGACATGTGCGTACTGAGTCGGCTCAATATTGAGAATGAGCTCCGCACGAGCTTCGGCGATCTTCGCACGCCAGGCACGGACAGCCTTCGTATTGTCGGAGCCGTTGGGACGGGTGTCGTGGGCGGGGGCGCTGGTCACCTCCCAGAGACCCTTGCGGGTAAGGAGAGCTTCCATGCTGATGACCCATTTGGTGTAGTTGTCATCGTTGAGTCGTGAGATTGTGGGCAGGGCCATAGCATCAGATACGGGTGCGGGAGCGGAATGGAGACACGGAATGGGGTGGCATGGTCGGGGATGGATACAGGAGTGGTCGCAGTCGGGGGCATGGGGTCGTCATCGTCAGGGTATAGGGTCACAGTCGTCATCATGGCTGTGTCATCGGGTTGTCGAGTCGTCGAGTGGCTTCAGCCCCACTAGGCAGTGCCGCAATTTGACCCTCAGGCTAGGTGACGCGTTTGTGTAGAGATTCGCAGGTGCTCGGAGCACGAGAGAGAGAGGCAAAGAAGGAATGCGATTAGCGTTTGTCCGATGCAAACGCATGCTGTACAACGTAGAACACCGGAGCTTATATACGTGAGCACGAATGTACCTAAATATGTCTGAAAGGAGGGCGGGGGTATCTGTCGGGGCTCGGGATGATAGTGGTGGGATGGGGCAGAGCGGGGAGCACACGCTCGCTCGTCACAAGGTAAGCGCCAAGAATAACAACAAGTTGGAGTCGGCGTTCGGTTCGCTGTTAACTAGGGGGTAGTGCGGGCGGGGCAACAGCAGGTCATGGTGGACCCTTGGTTGCCCAAATTTGGGGCCCTCCGGGCCCCCTGGGCCGCTTTGGCGCCCGCCTGCGGCGGGCTCCACCCTTGGAATGACTAATTTGCCCTGACATGGACTCGACCAAAGTGCAGAGGAGACCTGGTTCACTCACGTGACCAGGAATAACCCTGAACGATAGGGCGGCGATGTGCCGCAAGCTGTGTGCTGGCAACGGCTGTACACCTGACTTGAACGGTTGCCGGAAGTCAGGCTACCCAAAAACGCGTAGTACGCATACCTACCGAGTGAGTAAACCGATTTTAACACTATATAGTCGTCATGGGATACTGATAAGATTCTGAGGTGTTACAGTTCAGGCAGCCGGCCATTTCGAAGGTTTCGTACTGGTGACACGAGCATCATTCAGTCAGCTGAGGGCCACCCGTCCACCAACCTTCGTGTCTATTGGAAACCCCTCCGGCACACCTTCTGCAACCGCCAATCCTGAACCAGGACCCATAAGGACCCCTTCAGCGAATCCGATCCTCCGCGCGCCAGATCGGTATCAGTACTCGCCTCATGCCATGCGCACGTCAGACCTGTGCAGTGCACACGATCATGCAACGTATGCCGTACCCCTGAGGTCGCGGGAGCACGGACCGCAGGTATGCAATATTCTCCTTGCGAGATTCTCCATCTTACCCCTCTCTATCATCCCTATGTTTTCGGGCGTTCCGTACTCCATGACGTCAGGCGTTGTTCACGTGTCGCTCGCGTGGGTGGGAGCATTTTGTTTCCGCACGACATTCCGTTGGCTGGCTCGACTCCGGTTTCGTTTGGACCACGACGACGTCGGCGATACGATGACGACGCGATGAAGAGATTGTTCAACGCCGCGAAGATTTGCTTGATCGATACGCTCCCATACACTACAGCCGCGGTACCGGAGTGCGCGGTACGGATGTGCAAGCAGTTCCCCAACGAGGCGGACCTGTACTGCTATCGCAAACAGAGGCGCGTCAATCTCGGTGAGAAAAATCAAGTCGTACGCCTCTCCGGATGTCGATAGCTGACTCTTGCCCACTTCAGGCTCGTGGTTCGTGCTTGAGCGATGGATCACAGAAACC
>BACB01000508.1:0-35519 GCA_000338015.2 Ganoderma multipileum BCRC 37180 | reverse complement strand
GTCTTGTCGCCACGAAGCTGGGCTGTGAGCCTCTTGGATCTCACCAGATGTTCAACCGCTATCGTGTCGCTTACTCGTCTCGCTGTGCCCTTGTTCCAGTGGAAGTTCCATCTCAACTTACGTGACTAAGCGCCATCGATCACCCCTCTCAAGCCAATCGCCTGGGCTAGCGGTCCTGCCAGTATGCGCATGTCATATGCGTGGCGAGAATGCTCTCCGTGTGTGTCTAGAGGCTTTCGCTGCAAGTTTCCCTGTCATCCCCACGACAAGGGGGCCCGCCGGCTTCAGGTGTCGAGTGTCACGAGAACGACTCAGGTCGGCCACAACCGCCCCGTATAACGTCCTCATCTGTCCCCCGAGGAGATACACAAGGAGACTTACCTGGCAGCCTCGGAAAGGTCTCTACGGAGAGCGTAGAGATATTCGGCACGACTTACCTTCCGGTTCATCGACGCGCCAGTCTTCATCCGTCCGGAGTTCGTGGTGGGGAGCTCGAGTAGGATAACTGTGGTTGGGATGGGTCATGCCGGTCTGCCCTTCGTGCTTATATACACGATATGAGTGGTGAGTGACCTCACCGGAATCGTTCGGCGATGCTGACGAACGGCTGCCAGGGTGCAGCAGCAGCAGTTCGGTGGAGCTCCGAGTCAGTCCCACGCAAGATTGCTGCGGTCGGCTTCCACGCCACCAGCCTGGTACCAGCTTGTAAGCACGCCTCTCTTTCGACGTTCGAGACGAATAATGCATCGCTATGCACGACTTCGGCTGCGGCGTTGTGGAAGGACGAGTATCTGTGGATCCTCGATTTGCTAGGATGAGGGTCTCCGAGTCGTCGCAGCTGGCTTGAGCGGAGACGATCATCTGTTTTCCCTCCGCCGTTCTCCCACAAGGTCAACAGGTGAGTACTGAACTTGGATCCACGGATGCAACGCCTCTGGTTGGATAATGTAACACAGTTTTTCTGCCTCGAGTCACTTGGTTATCCAGAAACCCTCGTCTTCAGCGCCGCACCTGCCCATGCTCATCACAGGGATCCTCAATGCTACTCATCTGCACATGCTGCCCTCTGACGTCCGGATCATTGGCGAGTACGTGGTGCCAGTCAATGCAGAAGGACGACGCCCCTTTCACCGAAGCGAGAGGTTTCTTCCCACTAGGTGCTGCAGCTGCCTCTAGATCTACCGCCCCCACCGTCTAAGTCAGTCAAACGCGTGCTGCGGTGGTTGCGGTAGCGGCGCTGCGAGTCAAGCTCATGGTTTTCCTAGAGCTGTGCGCTTATTACCAACCGCGCAAACGTTGGGGACCGGCGTCACGGTGATCACTTGACTTCAATTGGGTAACTTGTCTAAGTCGGGGCTCGTTGCTGGTGGTCCACTGGTGGACCGCTCACCACATAGCTGGGGCTGACCAGTGTGACCTATCGGATTTGAGGAGCATGGAAATGACACGGCGACCAGTCCAATCCAATCTTGGACATTGTCTCCAAGTGGGGTGGGAAAGGAAGCCTGGTCGCCAGTAGTGTTCTCGCGGAGACTGTATCCTCCGGCAATACAGATCCTCGAACTTGACCAGTATGTAACTGTCGCCTGGCCCCTCAGAAAGTTCGTGCGCACCAAAGTGCTGACATTCAACACCGAGACTGACTCCGCATTTCGTTACTTTGTACTTGGGACACGGAGGTAGTTCCATGCGCGGTATTCAAGTGGAAGGCCGAATGATCGATCGAGCATTGTTACAGGCGCACGTGTTCCAAACCTCCCGATCATTCCCTAATCCGGGAGATATAACATTGACCATGCCACATGGTCTTAGACGCCGATGTACCTCCCACTCGCTGGTCAACTGGAACGCGGAGCTCCTCCTTTCTTCGTCGTTCTCCCGGTTTTGGATATCCATGGCTAGACTCATTGGGTATAGGGCAAAAGCGTCTCAACGGGCGGTGTTTACGTCGCGGGTGGCGAGAACTCATTCAAAGCCGTCATCGATTTGGCGCCTTCCGAAGGAGGGGTTCTTTCATATCCAGAGTGATCTGGAGGATCGATATGACTCTACCTCGGTTGCTGGGATCGTCCAAGCCGTATAGAGCCGTGTGCGCGTGCCTCGAGGCTTTCTGCACTCGTTGAGGGGGATTTCGCGCGGTTGACGCGCGTCGAGATCGGGTAGCTGATCTCGGATATCTTGTTTGTACGCGGGAGAAGAGCGCCGTGTTCGATTGCCAGCTCAGGCCAGCGCCACCCCTCACCTTTGGTATAAGACATCTTTCCCCCCTCCTCCACAGTCCCCCCTTTCTCCCTGGATGTCCCCTTCTTTTTATTCCTGGCTATTCTCTGCTTTATATCCGTCTTATGGCTATCTAGGGCGATCTTAGACGCGCTCCGCTTGCTGGAGCTTACCAACGTATGCTGGGGCTGAACAGCTTGGGGGTTCTCCTTCCCCCCCTCGTCGTGAGTCGCCCTTCGTCTTTGAATCTCCCCTGCCTCTGACCCTGTGATAGTTTACAGCGACGGCAGGCGTTTCACGTCCGCTATGTTCACCGGCTCGGCCGACATGGGGTCGTGAGACCATTTCCTCACCGCCCCTCCAGCTATCGATGGCGTAGGTCCCCTTCTACCACTGCCCATTCGCCTTCTCAGCCTCTCAAGCACCCCCTCCTACCTTGCTGTAACTTGCCTTTTCGGTCGACCGTCCTCGCCACTTGCCAACTTCTACCCGCAACGTGTTTTGATGGGCGGCTCGCCATACTTCGACGCACGGACCAGTACGCACGGACCATCATGTCGCGTCAGGTGCGGTCTAAGGACGAGGTGCGTGTTCTCTGCCGTGTAGCGCGGACGACGGCGACGGAATATGACACACCTTCCATGACACCGTGGCCGCTGGCCCGAGTCATGGAGGGCGATGTCTGGCGATGAGCCTGATTGTACGCGATGGGTGTATCTGTACCCACCGTTTGGTCGGGGGGCCGCCCATGCGGATTGCCGTGCAGGCTGGGTTTGAATGTAGTGGTTCTCCATCTTCGAAATGCGACATATTTCCTGCATTAACCCCTGGCGACGTCTTTCCCGGACGCTCCGCGTGATACCAGTGTGGTTCCGAAGACAATAGATGGCCGCCGGACGTGTTATTCAATTTATTCACTGGTCACCCTCATAAGGCCTGACCCCTAGACATGGGCCCATTTTTTGCGCGCAGCACCCCCTCGCACCCCTGCCTCCTTGGGCCTTCCGCGTCCTCAGCGTCCCCGGGCGGGGTTTCGGCCTCTGGTGATCTTCTCTGCGCCCTCTGATTGGCCCTCCGCCCTCTCTTTGCTTGCCGACGGTGTTGAGCCGAACCGGGTCGCTCGCGCCTCCAGGATTTGCGTCTCTGCATTGCTCTGTTCTGGGCTCCATGGCGGCGCGTACGATGCGGACATAATTCTTCGGCGACACTGGGAGTCCTTTGAAGGTCTCAAAACGCGAAACGGAACAGAGGAACGGTAGGAATGCGGTTCCGCAAAGGAGGCGCGAGTCGGTCTGGGACCGATCGACTTACTGGTGAGTCCGCAAGCGCCAGATACTCGTCCATCTAGCAGGATGCCTCGCTGCGTTCGCCTCACAATTGCTCTCAACCTTCTACCACCACCACTACCTCCTCCTCGAACCGTTTTTTCCACTCCATACCCTCGAACACTGCGATCCCAGCATGTCTTCGCGCCAGCTAAACCAACGAAGGGTCTCCTTCGTGGCTGAAGCCAGAATCCACGTTATTTCGCGGTCGCCCTCTCCCGAGCTGGACTCGGGGGAGCAGATGCCCCTCGGGGCGGACGCGATGTGGCAGGCTAGAGCGTATAGGTGCGTCCGTCCGACGATTCCACGCCTTTCGAGGCTAATGAGAGGCCATATCCCCAGCATCCCGACGCTCAACGACGCCGCGCCACAACTTGTCGCACACGGACCACCTGTGCAGACGACATTCCCCTCATTTTCCATCCCACCCACGCCCTTGCTCGGTCCCATCGACCTGCCTCCGACCCCGCCCCTCGTCCTGGGCGGCCTCGGACCTGCTCTTCCCCTCCCCACGGGCACACTCTCCACCGTTCCCACGCTCAACGCAGCGGACGCCCCGCTCGCGCCCAGGGCTGAATTGGCCCTGCCCGTCGTCTGGCGCCTCGAGCAGCGGTGGGACGTGCGGTCCTCCGGGCTCCCGATCGACCTCCCCTCGGACGAGCCCGTCCAAGCCCTCTGCGGCGTCCCCGAGGTCGTCCTGCGCTTCACCCCGCACCCGCTCTTCGCGCCCTTCGCCCACACCATCGCCGTCGAGCCCAACTTCGAGGACAAGCTCGTCGTGACGGTTGGGGACCTCGCCTGCACGATCCGGCAGGCCCTCAAGGCCGAGGTCCAGCCTGGCAGGATCTCCGACGAGCAGCGCAGCGTGCTCGCGGAGGGACAGCGGTACCGCCGCGTCGAGCGGCCCCCGGTCGACCGTCGTGTCGATATGTGGGGGCCCGGCGGCATGTTCCTGCGGCACCTCGTGTCTCTGAGCTCTGCCTCCGCTGGGCAGGGCCGGCGGCGCGAGTTCGCGGTCCAGTTCCAGCTCATCATGCCCGGCTACTGAGGTACGTGTCTCCTAGTCTCTCGAATCTGCATATCGGTGCTCATCGCGGTTTTTGTTTTGGTACAGGCCGTCCGGATGGACGTCGCCGACGCGTCTAGGACGCACGATCGCGCTTCGTCCGAACCGACGCTCGTTTCGAGTCTCTCGTGATGATACTGTACTATCGCTCCCCGTATAAAGGACTTGGTTACGAGCACTTTATGAGTACGTTACGAGCGACAACTAGGCCGCCTCCGTCATGACCCCGCATTTGTACCATCATCGCAATTTCCCATCGTCCCAAGTGTCTCCGAGCCTGACCTCGGCGCCGCAGTCCGCACTGTACTTCTAGAGTCCCAATGATACCGTCTGCGGCTGCATATGCTCTTTTTATCCACTTATCCGCGCTCGCATGTGCTCAGTGTGATTTCTTGTCGGGAAGAACGTCAATAGGGTAAGTATTGGGAGTGTGGCATGGGTGGGAGGTTAGTGTGGGGCGGAGGGTTATGCAAATCGTCTTAGTCAGCATAATTAGCGCTTACTGTTGAACGGCCACCTCGCCCAGTCCTCGCCCCTGCAACTTCCTCCACCTCCGCTTCACCATAGGGCCAATTCTTGCCTTCTAGCGGCATTCTGCCAGCCAAAGGGAATCACTACACGCATCGGATAGGGTGACTGGCCAGCGATAGACCGGCGGCACGTAGCGGTAAGTTGCTTCATGCTCTCTCGTGTCGCAGCATGTAACTCACTTCCGCCACAGGCATACATATGGGTACATATATGCGCCTCTTGTGGCGCGACGATCTTGGGGAGGATAGCCTGGTTGGCAGGAGGTCATCTTTGCGAGATGACATCTTGTTGGTCTTGTTCTCTAGGGCCGATCTGTGCCGCCACATTGCGACGTGAGCCTTACTTCGTCCTTCCCTTACTATCATGTTGTTCATGCTTGTTGTCGGGTCCTCAAGAGGACTCTACACGCCCCTCAGCATCTTCCTAGCGGCCAGAATGCAGGGACGGACGATGACGCGCCACCCCCCATCGTGCCACCTCCATTCCCGACTCACCATAATATCACGATCCTCCTCCCCTGGACCCTGATCGACGGACCCATAGGCACCCATGGTCCACATACCTGTCTCAGATCTTCGTCGATCGCATCGCGGGGCCTTCATTTGGCGAACGGATATGTGGATGCCTCGCGCGGTCCACGCCGATGGTGTTCGGACCTGGCATCCGAGTCCTCACCGCGCCGCGGACCTGCATTGTCAATTTTCTGCCGCCGGCTCAACGTGTTCCGTGGTTGGGGCACCGTGCCAAATCCGCGATCAATGAAAATCTGGATGGTCGGGACTGGATTCGTCTTACGCCGGGAACGTTTTCCTGGGGGGCGGAGGCGGCGTTGCATCGTCCAGGTCTGTTTTGCAATTGTGCCACCGTGATGAGCTACGTGTGCTGACTGTCAAGTTACCGATTTGTACCTCAGGAGCCAGTTCACGTAAAGATCGCCAGGGATCCGCGGATCGACGCGTCTGACGCCTGATAGGAGGATGAGGGGGACGGTACTGTCGGATGAAGCGTTCGTGCTCTTCACAGCTCGGCCGTTGTCATGACTTGATCTATTCGCGCTTGCAGATAGTCACTTGATCTCTATCGATTGGGAAGGACGACGTTCTGCATAGATCCACATCCTTCTCTACGCGGATCGGTCGCAGATCGCGGAATGGACATCGGATGCCTGATATCCATGCCGCCTTCCGCGTCCAGCGACTTGGATAACGTCTACATGGATGTCTCATCTTGTACGTGACATTGACCAATTATCGCTTCATGGGTGACTCGATTTGTGAATGGGGGTGCAGGTTTCCGCTTCACATCTCGGTTCCCCGCCACCGAAGTCGTGTTGATGTCACAGGATCTTCGTCTCATCACCACACTGATGGACTCTAGTCAAGCTCAATGGCCGACTATGTGATACATGATCGATCGACCTCGCGCGTATGTGGTGGAGGTGGAGGTGTGTGCGCATCCTAAATTACTTCGATCCGATGCGTTTACTTCGAGCTGACCACTGGTTATCCCAGGAGCTTCCTGACTAGCATCAGGAGTGCGCCCACACCGTCACGGTGTGCAATGGATCATGGCGTTGTCGCCATCCGCACTACGCTGTGTTCCCCCGCTGTCGGAGACCGCCCCGTCTTCAATGGGGACGAAGATCTCCGCTCTCAGAACGAGCAGCACCCAAAGTTCGATTTCGTCTTCTCGTTCGCGGCGATGGAAGGCTTCCACCGCGTCTCTTCGCGAAGTGAAGCAGCGATCTCGTCGATACTTGTCATGCGATCCTCGAAGCGTGGCTTAGGCTCGTCTCTGGACGCAAAGGGGCATTGAATTTACCTGGCATTCTCCCCGCTTGACCGTCAGGCATGCGTGAGTGTAGTCGCCGCACTACTATATCCACACCCCGACTAATTCCTGGACTTGTCGTAGACGCCGAGCTGGAGAGCATGCTAGTATGGTACCTATGTTTCGGGAGTCGTGCTGTGGTCTTCAACTAATCGTTGTTCATTGGCACTAAGACAGAGATAAAGGAGTATAGACATTAGAATCCGCATATTGCGTACTACAACTACTAAAATTACAGTAAAGTACAGTTTATGTTCCAAGTATATCTATCTAGTATGTGTATATGATACGGGTATAAGTTACGCAATCCGGCCAGTCGTCCGCATTGTTTTGAGCATTTCCTCCGCGACCGCCGCCCAGTCGTACTGGCTACCGTCTCCCAAGGCGCGGGCCTTCTTCAGTCGCTGTGCGTCGCTCTTGCGCGTCGCCTTCGGCTTTGATTTTGACTTGGACGTAGCGGCCGTAGACTCTTTCGGCTTCCATGACCAGGCTAGCCTCTTAACCTCCTCGAGGTCCGAGGTTGCCTGCGCACGCAACCACGGCGCGCTTTGTGCCCGATGTGCTAAGCAATCCGGTGAGGAGTACCCGAACAGGCTACTCTCGCAGTCCAACCCGTCGTTCTCGACCATCGGTTCGCCGCCCGACCAGAGGGAGCCCCCGTTCGTCTTCTCGAGCGTCTTAACGATGTCCACGCTCTCGCCTGGCGGGATCGGGATGGGCTGGGACGGCGTCACGCATGGCATATCCACCTCTTTGCGGAGGACATGGTCAATGTCGACGGCGGAGAAGAACGCTACGCCCTGGGGGAGGTCGTCGAGTCCGAGCTTGTATGCGAAGAAGCTGCGCGTCCAGAGGTTCGCGACCTGTAGCGCGAGCGCAGCGCGGTAGCGATCCTCCTCTTTAACGAGGTAGCGCAGCTCGTCGTGCACAGAGATAAGGTAGCGCGCCTGGATGTTGTACTTGGCGATGAGGTGCTGCATGGAGACGATGAGGAGGTGCAGGTAGTCGACGCCCGACGACTGCACGACCCAGTTAATCCGGGAGGTCATGTAGTTTGAGCCGAACTCCTCGGGGAGGTTCTCCTTGGAAAGTGCAGAGGTGATGCCACATCCCAGGACAGGAGTCTGCGGCCGACTCGACAGGGCGATCTCTTCGAGCTTGTTAAAGACGAAGCTCTCTGTCCCCCCATACCAGAACTTGCGGCCGAAGAGGTAGGGGCTATGAGTGGTCTGCCCCTTCGTCGACGCGTAGAGATCCTTCGCCAGCTGCCCGGCCTTCTCAGGGAGCATTCCGGCGCTACCCTGTAGCAACAGCAGGACCGCATGCCGCACGCCGGCGCCGTAGATACGGGAGTAGTTGAACACCTTTGCCTGATCGCGCGAGATGCCGAGGATGCTCGCCGTCTTCGAGTGCAAGTCAGTGCCGGCAGCTTTGGTCCCCTCGAGCGTCATCCACCCGATCGCCGTCGCGCCGTGCAGGCCGAACTGCGCGTCGCCCATCACGCTCGAGATCCAGAGCTCCTCCGAGTCGACGTCCGCGCCGACGATGGCGTAGCCTGGCGGGGCGCGGACCATGGCTTTGAGCTCGGATCCGATGCGCTTCTTCTTCGCGTTGCTCGCCGTGAGCCAGGTCTTCTCGATCGCACGGCGCGTGACGGTGCCCATGGTGATGACCTGCGGGAGGATGATACCCCACTTCTTGTTTGGCTCTGCGGGACGCGGAACGCCAATATCCAGCTTGTCGTCCTGCCAGACGACCATCTGCTTCATAACGCGGTCGCGCGAAGAGATCCAGTAGCTGCACAGCGCGTTCATGTCGAGCGCGGTCTTGGCGTCCTCGAACGGGCTCGTGAGCGTCTCGTCCTCCGCGTACTTCATGAACGTCTTCGCGAGCGGGTTGCCGACGTTCGCCGACTCCCCGTCCTTGTGTGGCAGCTTGTAGAACGCGAAATGTGCGGTGCTGTTGTGCAAGGTGATATCCGCCTTGTCGCCGAATTTGAGCGGGGTAGCGCGCGTCTCGAACGCCTCCTTCACGGGCACGCGGAACGTCCAACCGTGCTCCTTCGAGTAGAACAGCGGCCAGCCTTGCCAGGACAGCCGTAGCAGAAGGGGAGCGGAGCGAGTTCGAACAGTCAGATCTAGCGTTCCTGGAGGATAATCCTTCCTCGGCTTTGCGAGCTCCCAATACCACTTTGGCCAGTAGACGGAAGCGGGCTTCGGTGCCGCAGCCTTGCGCTTGCGGGCGGCGGATTTTTCGGTGGGCACCGTCCAGTCGAGCTGTTGTAGCCAGGGATCCGACTTGATGCGCTCAGGCCGATTCTCCAGAGTGGCCTTCGCTAGGCGAAGGATACTGTCCCTAACCTTGTCCGTCTTCCATCCTGCACAGATATCCTTCGCGAGTTCCCTGTCGATGGATCGGAGCGAACCGATTTCGAGTAAAGGAATCCCATGGGTCGCACCGAGGATAGAAGTGACCTTCGTGCCAGCTTTCGATAACTTGACCACCTCGCCCCCTCTGCGGCTGTGCCATCCGTCGGAGGTCGAGTACTCGAGAGGCTCGCCGTCGTACGAGAGTTGTAGGAGGAGAGGCAGGATGCGCCTGACGACGGTAGCACCGAAGGGGTCGGCGACGACATCGCGATACCAGGAAGGAGAAGACTCGTCTATGACGACAAGCTCTGGAGAAGGCGGCTTAGATTCCACGGCCTGCATAGAGGTGAGAATAGTACGTGCGCAATTAAATCGACCAGAACGCACCTGGGACGAGTCGGCGCCCCGAGACTTCCCGGCGACCTTCGGTGTCCAGTCCAGCTGTGAGAGCCAGACATCCTCTTTCCACTTCTCGTCGGCCATCATACCCTTCGCCTGCTCCGCTAGCTCGATCAAGCGCTTCTTGACCTTATCCTCCATGTCCTTGTATGCGCGCTCCGCGTTTGCGAGGTAGGCTTCCCACTCCTCGTTGACGGTGAGCAGACTCGAGCCCATAGTCAAGATGCCGGCAAACGAGACGGGGCTGGGGCACGCCGTGAGGAACGCTGGAAGGGTCTTCTTGAACACAGCGTGCGTCGCCTCGACATCGGTCGCACAGTAGTCGAGGTAGCCGAAGATGTCGTCGCGGATCTCCTCAGGGGTCAAATCCATAAAGTCGTCTCGTGCACTCTTGTCCAACAGGATCCCGCAATACAGCATCGCGACGTCCTCGAGGCTGCTGAGCGAGGATTGGTCCTCCCAGCGTTTAGACATGTCCTCTTCTGGTTCCGGCAGCGCGACGGGAGCATGCAGCATGGACTCCTGAAGGCTCTCGGCCATGTCGCGCACGAGCCGCTGCAAGAATGCCTTCCTCTCTGGGTCCGTAGTGTCCTCAATGAGTTCCTCTCCCTCGTCCACCATGTCCCGCATTCTCTGGATCGCCTCCAGCCGCTGCTTCTCCTCCTCCGCCTTCGTCTTCCGGTACTTCTGCCACGCGCCACGCTGGTGCGACGAGATGCCCTTCACCGCGACGTGGAGCGACATCGTGTCGAGAAAGCGCGTCTGCGTCGGCTCCACATTGTACTCCTCGCGTATCCGCTTGCGGTCGAACGACACGTTATGCCCCACGACGACGCGCGGCACGCTCGGGTCGCCAAACGGGATGAGCTGCTGCGGGTCCTCGTCCTCGCCCAGGAGCCACGGCGAGATCCAGGCGTACCACGCGTGCGGGGTCGCCGCGCAGGCCATGACGGCGTGGTCGTTCGCGGCGGGCATCGTCTCGATGTCGAACACGACCAGCTCCTCGGGCTTGCCGTCGACGGACTGCGGGAAGGGCACGTGCTCGCTGTAGCTCGAGCCGTCGGGCAGGTACGAGTAGCGCGTCCAGCCGGACTGGATGAGCCAGTCGTCCGGCTTCGGGGGCAGCTGGGCCGCGGCGAGGTCCTGCGCGAGCGTGAGCCAGGGCTGCGCGGCGGTGGTGCCGATGCGGTAGAAGTGCTCGTCGAGCGTGCGGCCCTGGAGCGGGGGGAGGGTGAAGCCGACGTCGGGGAGGACAGAGCCCTGCGCGGGGTCGAGGCCGTGCTTCTTGAGGTGCTCCTGCGCGATGTTGACGTAGGCTTTGGGGGGAGGGGGGAAGGAGATGTTGCGGAAGATTTGACGGTGAAGCTGGCGCGAGAGCAGTTGGACTCCGACTTCATTCCGCTTAGGACCTAGGGTAGCCAACCATAGTATTAGCGAACGAATCGGTAGAAACGCAGGACGAAAGAGGGATGAATAACGGCTCTTATAGTCTAGTCATAGCGTGTTTGGCGCAGGGTAGTGTCGTTCCAAAGCCATCAAAGCCTATGTAAAGCAACAGGGCGCATACAGCGAGATACGGCGACAGGCTAGCGCGCCAACCATGACCGACAGCGTACGAACCCGCCCCGGCGCGTTGCACTCCCAGTCACGAAGAGTCTCCATGAAAGGGGAAGTTGTATAACGTGCGAGTTCCCACTTCCACCGTTCTGGTCGTGATTCCCATGTGGAGGGATGTGACGGAGGATGATGGGGAAGACGTGATAGATACGGCAACACACCTTTTTCCTCCACAGCCTGTTGCAACTCATCTCCTCGCGTCTCCTCCGTACGCTTCTTCTGTGTGCCTCTGCGTGCTGGGGGTTTGACCTGGCGAGTTTTGTGCTGCAACACGGCAAGGGGGGCGGAAGAATGAAGGGAGCGCGAGACCGATGCTGAGGGTGACTGTAGCTTTCTCCACATCTGTGTCGCGCAAGCATCCGCACTAGAGGGGTAAACAAGCAGGTTATACGGCGTGTCCTACGAGGCCATACGACTCCAGCGCGACCACAAGAAGGGGGAGAACGGGAAGAGGGTAACGGGAAAGGGGGAACGGCGGCGAGTTCCGCTGGCGCTAGTCATCATTTACATACTGACGTTTACTAATAAGTTGCTAATAAGTCTCCTTACTATACGGTCAAGCTTTCCACTCATTGATGTCCTCTCGTGCTTGCCAACGCTTGCGCACAAACTTCACGATTAACCACTGCCTCGCATTGGCGGACTGTGCTCTGCCCCAGGATGTCTCATGAACCTCACCATTATCTCTCGGACACTCATAATACTGGAGCTATTCGGATTCACGACATTGCGCGTATCTGGAAGTACCTTAGCAACACAGAAGGCGCTTTGCGCGACCAGGGCGCCACCTCAACCGATGGCGTTGGTCCGAGCCTACGCCACTGTATGCTCCGGTGGGCGGCCGTGAGGCGGGCATCAGTTGTCGGCGGGATCCAAGGAGCTCGGCGCTGCCATTCCGGGCATCCCGACGACACAAAGTCGGTCGCGCGGTAATATTAGGCCCTTCCATTGCCCACGTTAGGGCGGAGATGCACACGAGGACAGGGCGCAGGGCGGCGTGCTTCCATAACGAGGACGCGCGGATGGGCGCGATGTGCCCCAGATAGGCAGGCGGTGACAGGCGGGGCGCGCCCTCGTTCTCGATAAGGCAAAAGGCGGATTGGCGCCGGGTCGCCTGACTGCGGGGTGGCTTCTTTTGGGCTTCTTCGTCTCGGCCCCGTTGATGTGACTCGACCCCCGACCCCCGACGCGTCGGGCGGGGCGCGAATACGGCGGGACGCAAACGACGTGTACAAACATGGCCGCGGGCCATTTAAGCTCGCTTACACCGACCGACATGGCCCCCAGACCCGACCGCCGCCCGCCCTCCCCGCCTCACACCGCCGCCCTCCGTCTCCCCTCCCCGCTCGCTGCCCTCCACCGCCCCTACCCAGCTTGTTCTAGCTTCAGAATACCCATCTGTGTGACTTGACATCGCCGGCAATATGTATTTGAACACTCCGAACTCGGCGTACAGCACTCGGACGAACGCTTCGCAGCCCCCGTCGACGCCGACCCACGCACCCCGTATGGCAGCACACGGCCTTCCTCCGTCCCCGCATACCCCAACCAGTCCAATGACACCGCACGGCGGGGCCTACGCGCCGTTCCCAGCGCCGCACCAGACCGGAGGACACACCGTCGCCTGTACGTCCCACGCGCATTTTCTCATCTCCCCATCTATCTCTTCTCTATTGTTCCTGCATGGGTGCCGGATTGGGATGGGATGCTGAGGGTTCTCTCTCATATCCATAGATGGACTCATGACTCCACCGGATAGCCCAGAGAAGGCTAGTGGGCGCGGGCAAGATTTCCACGCAATACTGGACGCGCGAAGCCCCCATCTCCATGTCTTCGACGTCCGGCAGGGCATACCGCTCAGGTCGGAAGTGCTGCAATCTTCCGCGATCAATCATTCCGTCCGTGTGATGCGCGTCAACGTTGGCCCCATCGTCATTGACGTCGGGAGCAGCGCGGGAGCGGCAGTCACTGTGTACGACGTCATCAACACCCTCACGAGGACGCTGAACGCGGTTCAAGCGAGCCCGCAAGAGGTGGCTGCCGCGGTGCAAATGGGCCTCGCCCATCCGAATTTGCCTCAGCACGGGGTACAGCGCGGAAGGCTTATTGACATGAAGCCGTTCTTCGGCGGCTTCACGCTGAGGGCAATCCAGCATGGCATCGCTATCGTCGACTGCCATCTGCGTGCGCATTGAGCTGTCTGGTTTACCCACACAACCCCTTCGGTGAAGACCCAAGCCGAAACTACCTCAAGCTTCAAAGCATACCGCTCCACTCAACGCCGTCTGGCCCCGCTCGCCTTGGAGCAGCCGACGGATGACCTCGGATCCCGACGTTTCTGGACGCTTGCCTCGGACCTTGGCTCATGGACAAAACCGTCCCTGTCCTGGCGACAGGCTGACTGCAGCCACCAAGCCATCTTGGACTTGTTGTTCTCTGTCTCTGACGCGCTGTGCGCATCACTGTTCAAGAACGCGCACGAAGTTGAACTCGAACATGAACACGAACCTGGACTGTAATTCTATCTGTACCAGTATTACCGCCTCGGCATCTTTCAAGGTAGAAGTACGCAAGAAGTAGTGTAATTTATCCTCTCCGCTCTGCTCAATACTGTACTACTAGTCGCTCTCCGATCTTGTTGTCTTGTCCACTGCTCCCCATTCCCCACTCTCCACTCTCCATTCGCATTTCCCCGCTCTCTCCCTCTTCTTTCGTGTTGTCGTCTCCGCTCTTGACCGTCTCTTGGCCTCTTGGTGTCCAACGTCGCCCTCCAATCCTAGTTCTTGTGAAGAATTCGCAATCACATTCTTCAAGTTATCTCGAGTGTCATCCCGTCTCGTCTTCTATCGGCGGTTTGCCAAAATTGTTTCCTTATTGGACCGCGACCGGATTCAATGAAGCGCCCGAACTTCGAAGACGATTTCCACCTTCATTCTGTGCTCATGCTGTCTTCTGCTTTCTGTCTTGTTCGCTTTCGTATGCAGCATTGACGGAGTATATCGTCGTGACGACGACAGAAGACTACAGCCTCTTCGCAGCTTCACGTATCGCCGTTATAAGGAGAGTTGCAAGTCAACCCGTACGCCACTACTAACACTCTTCTTCTCCTCTCCTTTGTGCAGCCGTTCTCCTACGAAACCCCCGCCTTGACCTCAGGCTCGTGTCTAAGGCACAACTCCTTGGCGGTTTATGCTGAAACTAATGTACGTAGACCCCCACTTCGTCTAGTCTTAGCCGCTAACGGCCTTAGTTAGGACCGCACTATGACTCGGAGGATCGCCGGCACGAATACCCGCTTACCCTTGTGATTCCAAGCTGGAGATTCATTCAGCTCTAGGGATATTCCAACATCGGCAACGCTGAAATCCCGGAATATCATATATCAATCATGGCAAGGAGTTCGAACACCACACGTTCTTCCTTCTGTCGACGCATCCCCCTACCCATCGACCCCCGCTTTCGCGCGCGTCAAATGCGCATTTTAGCTGAGCGACTTCATGCTTCTGTCAAGCCCAGTGCGAGGTATGTCCCATACTCGCCCATACATCCCGTCTTGCACGTTATATGCGCGCGCCAGAGCTCACATGGACGGTCCGACAGGCGTTCCGGTGTGGAAATTCATGTTCTACACGCACAAACCCTGCTGTATCGAGGACCCCCACTTTCTATCACCATGTTTGTGCCGGGTTCCTTGACGGATCCCTCTGAACTGGCCAGTCCCCTCGTTTTCTTCGTGCTACGACCTTAAGGATCTCCTGCCGGCTTTGATCTTACGCTGGAAAGGCAAATGTGTGTCCAATTTCAGTGTGGGTTGTATCATAGGGAAAGACATGGGTCGGATATACCCGCCTCGGGTTCCGGTATACACCCGTACGGGTACGAGTACGGCGTGGGGCGGACCCAAGTAGAACCCGTCATCATATACGGGTATGGGCCACGCCATCTTCGTGGGCCCCGCCAACGAAGATGGGGGGATCGGGGCTGGCGGTGGGCGTACAAGCCGACGACGTCCCACAGCGATGCCTAGACGTGACGCTTCGCCATAGGGACCACCGCTCGAAGCTTCTAACACTTACTTGGCTTTGGCTTTGTCTCGAAGTGTTCTCACAGGTACCCTCCCACTACGGGTTACCCGCACATAGACCTGTACCCGACCAAACCCGTACCCGACATGCCTATACCCGTGCCCGCGCGGGTACGGGTTACAGCCAAAAATCTCGCGGGTAGACCTGTGTCCATCCCTAATTCAACTTGTAACCTTTATCGTATACGCGCGAAACGGAGAAGCTTGTGCTTGCGAGTTCAAGGGGTGGCTGGCTGCTTCGTGACTGGAAACACGAGCTTTTCCGTTTCTAAACAGGCCATTCAGCCGACAGTGCCATATACTTCGTTTAATGACAGATGTCGCTAAGGAAGTGTGCGTGCACGATGGGCGAGGGACGGCGGTGGAAGTGCGATCTCCCGGATCCTCGTACACCGGATGTCTACGAGCAAGCCTGGAGCATATGCGTCTTGGCAGACGCACGGTCCGAAGCACAGACGATCTAAGAAGCGTTGCACGCTAACTGCTCCATCAGGAATTATTCTGCAGGCACACAGAGTACTGTTTGCAGCATTCCGATGCACTCATCAGGTCCCGGTCCGCAAGGGCGCCACTTCCTGTCGAGGATCTACCCCCCGACTGGGCGCAGACCCTTGGTCTGGACTCTGCGTACTGTCATGTCCTGTCCAGGGCCTGCACAGTTGAGTAACGAGTGGGCTTTATGAATGTATCTGATTCATGGGGTGTTTTGGGGCACCGTAGCAAACGAGGACACCGGTATCTGTTCCCGAAGCCGAGTTGAGACGTCAATAATCGCCATCTCGACGCGTCGAACCCTGGAGGACGACGGGTGTTCGCTTCCCGAGCAGCGCGAAGTTCACGTTCGTCGTTGACGGACTGTACGTCCGCATTGAAACCTTTCTCAAGTCCAGACTCACTCCGCATCCCCGTTTCTTGCACGACATATTCCACCCCCATTTCGAGGTATTTCTTTCGTAATGGATCTCCACCGCCTCTCACCGCCCTGCCGTATGCGACGACTTCTCCGCGCGGTATCATCCATGTTCCTTACACGTGTTCCCCCCGACTTCGGTCTACCCGGCTCGACGCAGTGCACTTCCCCTTGACGATGACGTTCTAAAAGGCACTTCACATCGTACAGTACCCCTTGCGCATGGGGTTCGACACGATTATGTGCCTTCGCCGCTCGATATCACCCCTTTTCCATGAAGGGTGCTACGTCATCCAGGGCCCAGCCTCTATTCAACGCGTTTCAGTCTCCGGCGAAGCACTCGGTAAAGTATAACGTTACGCAAGAATGGTCGAGATTTAATATTTATTCCTCGGGAGCCCACCTCTCTCAATCTCAACTGCGGTGGAAGCATGCCTCAATTGTCTACCGCTTCTGCACGCTCGACATTTACTTCGCTTGAGGACAAGACTGGGCCCAGTTTTACGTCGGGCCCGCTCGCGTACATGCCGTGGTTACGGAAGTAGCGCAGTTATCTCCGGCTAATATATGGACGACGTACCATAGTTGTACCATGCGGCCCCATGGCGTGCGCGGAGTCCTCCCAGTCTTGTCGACGCCGCGGCTTCTGGAACGTCCTGTATGAGCGGTCGCGCCCTTCTCGATGCAGTGGACAGGTCCCGTGGACAAGATTGGCGGTGCGGACGCCAAACTCACTCCGGAGAAGCTTCAAGCACGCTTCAAGTCTCCGGACATGGGGCGTCCATCCCGACGAGTCGTCCTTCCTTTTCATAATTACGACATTCCGACGTACTCTCTTTCGGTTCCTCGTAGCCTAATAATAATGAAGCGTATTTGAGGCTTGAGGTTGCGCGTTTGAACCTCCGCCGAGACGAATTGAGTGGTCTAGTTTTTGCACCCCGGAATCATACCCGGAAACGTGGATCACCGCCCGCGGTCGTTTCGCTCTCCAATCACCGAGAACCCCCGGACGGGTATGGCGCTCGATCACGTCCCGCGACGCTATTCAATATGAGTGGAGCGACTGAGGGGCACAAGCTTACAGTAAGGCACACCGAGCCATCGGACAAGTTATTATCCAGTGCTTCAGGGCGGGGGTCGTTGCAGACTATGCGAGATGAGGCATAAGACATGGATTGCATGAACTGCCTAGTGGAAGTAAGGGGGAGATATTACAAATCAGGTGTGGGCGTAATGGCGAGCAAGTCAATGCTACAACGTCCACGTCGTGATATAAGTGGAGGGCGATGCAGGTGGTAATGTACAAATGCGTCATGAGGGTCATCGAATCGTAGCAATCATCACAAGATGCAAGTCGTAAGTAAGAATATGGGGTTGCCGAGCGGAGATGGGAACGCGTATGTGTATGACGTGAAGCAGAGCGACGAGACGACAGCGAAACCGAGAGCAGAAGAACGGAGAAGATGAAACGCGTGGCCGGTATCAAACCGACACCCAAGGAGCAGTGGCGCAACTCGCAACCACGCACGAGTACACTGGCACACACCTGCCAAAACCCAAAGAACCCAAAAAGGTCCGTATATCATCAGCATCTTCCGCACCGCCCACGTATGTGGATGTGGAGTCAGGGGAAGACCGCAGCGAATGAGTAGTGACGGTCGCGGCGACGTCAAGTCGCAGTCGGAGCGAATGCAACAGAAGACACGACCGCACCATCACACAACCCTGCCATTCCGGTCGCGGTCAGGTCGCAGTCGCAGGGACAGCGGGGAGAGCCCGCGCAAGCCTGTGCCTGCGGATCCAGCTCCAACCGCCGAAGACCCCAGTATCCAGAACCCAAATATGGCGCGTCGAAACCAAGGGACCAGCCCGGACGACCGCGCGCAAAGGAGCGACTGAATAGCAGTGGGGAAAGCGGGGAAAGCGAGGAGATAGAAGCAAGCCCGCCAGGGCAAGAAGGGTCAATGCATATGATTCCGAGTCGATTCATCCACGCCCGAAGACGAGCTTGCCCGCGCCGCCGTGCCCGGCGGCCTTGTCGACTTCGACGCCGATCAGCCAGGTCTTCTCGCCGAGCCAGTCGATCCGGCGCACACCGCCCTCCCAGCCGCCGCCCATGCGTGTGCAGCGCCGTTCGTACGCGCGCGTCACCTTCTGTTGCGCCTTGCTCCCATGTCCTAGGGCCTCCCACTCCTCGGGCGTGATCGGGACCATGAGTGTGTTGTGCACCGCATAGAGCACATCCAGATTGCTGATCGACGCGCCTCCGTCGGCGGTCCCTGGCCGGCTGCCGTGTCCGTGGCTCGAGGGCGGGCCAACAGTGAAGCGCGGGCGACTCGACGTGCTCGAAGAGGAGTACGAGGGCGACATGGAGGAGTGCGACGCCGTGACGATCACCGGCCAGGGGAACTTGTGCGAGTGGAGGACAAGACGCGCTCCGGCGGGTGTCGGCGGATCTGTCGCGGGTTGGGACAGCGTGTGGGAGGGAATGGCGGAGTGCGTCGAACGATCGAGCACGGTACGCGCCGAGGGCGTGAAGGAAACGTCGTACGTGATCGGGGCGCGATGCAGGCGCGTATGGGCGAGGAGCGGGTGCATGTGCAAAGTAGTGCTGCGCGTCTGCTGCAGGAGCGACGTCTGTGAGGAGGACCTTCCCCGAGAGCCGTCTGTGCGCAGATGGTCGCAAAAATGAAACAGGATTCGTTAGATGGCCTGTGAGGTGTAGCATCTGCGAGATTACATACAGGAGGACGAGCTGCCCGTAGTGCCCGAAGGGTGCCAGGTGTTGTTGCGGGGAGGGGGCCGCGCGCCTCCATAGTGACCCGCATCCGAGCTAGAAGTCCGGGGCAGCGACCCAGGCGTGCCGGGATAGATCGAAGAGCTGGAGTTCGACCGCGAACTGGGCGGTGTCGCATAAGGCACGGAAGGGGTGTACAGAGGTGCGCGAGCTAGGGGAGCGCCAGATGCACGGAGACCAGCGGAATGGAAGACGAGTTTTACGCAATAAGCGAGTCGGTTAGCATTGCCGTGAAACATGCGAACAATGCTACTTACGGGTCTCTGGCGTCCTGTAGCTTGCACGCCGCGCAGGGTGAGGGTGCACCTCGGGACGAGGCTTGGTGGCTGGTGGAGCCCTGCCATAGCCATACGCGGTCCGAGTGTCCGTCGTCGCGTACCGGAGGGGAGAGGGAGTGTTCGAGCGTGCGGAATGGCTGTAACTTCTGCTCATGTTGCTGGCAGAGGTGGCAGGAGCTGCAGAGGCGGCGGGAGCGGCTGCGTAGATGGGCGCAGGTGGCTGCGAGTGCGACCTACTGTGGGAGGAGGACGACTTGCTGTGTCCACCGAACAAGCTACGGAAATAGGAGGGCATGACGGGCGTTCGGAGTGGTCGGTAGAGACAAAAACTCTAGGCCGGTGTGTGAAGCCGACGCGGTAGGCTATGAGACAGGAGCGAGACAAGTTCTCGTGAGCAGTGGTCGTGGTGCCTAGGTCGTGGACGGAAGCGATGGAATATACACAGCGGAGAAGACTAGTGACGCGGCAGAAGTGGCGGCGGTCACGGCGTTAGTGAGGTAGGGAACAAGGTACCAGCGTACGGCCCAACAGAGAGTGGGAGACCGCGGGGTGGTTGCGAGGGAGAACCGGGGGTACTTATACCTTGTGTGAATGGATGTTTGTGGCAGGATCGAGGAAGAGGCATTCAAGCGACCGGGATCTGGGCTTTTGTCACCCGCGCGAGGATCAAAGGGCCCCAAAGTTATTGACGACACACGATCGTGCGCGCCTCCAGATCAGTGTTCGATGCCAGCAGCGTATCAGGCGCGAGAGGTGCATAATTGCCGCGCAGCCGCACTGCCAGATCCCGTCCGTGCATGGAGACCCAGAAGCGTGGGCCCGCATGCCGCGAGCGCGGCAAGGACATAAGCTAGGACTGTACGCGTCTCGCGAGAAGGCATTCTAGAGCCGGAAGCACAGGCCCACGCAGCGTGGCGAACGTAGCGTGGACACAGAGCGACCTGGAAATCGTCTTTTGGATAGAACGCGACCAATGGGTGAGGTAAACGAGACGAGGACAACAGCCATTCGCACTCACCCGCCCGTCCGAGGCCTCCAATCACGGCTTTCTAGAACACACGTCCCCTGCCTCGTGTCCGCCGCATGTTCACCATTTCGGGGCAGGCGCACCAGGCGCTTTTGCCCTTTCCGTCGCTGCCGACCCAAGCGGCGGCGCTCGCCGCATCATTTGAGGATCCAATATATTGCCAGTGGTTCCACCCAAGCACCGCGTTGTGCGGCGCCGGTGAAGCGTCCGGTCATGACCGATGGGGTTCCGGGCATGGTGGCCTGGTGGCCTGATAAGGGGCGCAGTAAGAGCGTGAAGTTGCCTTTGGCAAGGCGAGGAAGGACTTGGGAAAGGGGAAAGCAGCGATCTGCGCTGTGCAGTTCTCGGAAGTGTCGCACGCTCGGAAGTACTGGCCCTGAGCGAGATGCGTCCGGGTTATAGCTTTTTTGCTTTCATGGCGCGGAACGAAGACACTGAGAGCCGCCCTGGGAAGTGGAGCGACACGACAGCGTCGGCGGTACCCGCCCTTCGCCGAGTGGACATCGGGATACGATGCAGTTGCCACATATAATAATGATCGAAAGTCGCCGTAATGGGGTCTAGGCCACAGAGTGAGAACCCCGAATGAACAAACCGGCCACGCACGAAACGAGATGCAGATTTGGATGCCGTACCTACGCGAGATGACCGATTCCCACCAAGCATCCCGTCCCGACGGCGCACAGAGCCCGCGAACGCCTTCACCTATCATCTGATCCCACCACTGTTGGCCACACTACCAGTGGGCACATTGCGAGAGCGGTGTCCGACAGATAGCAAGGATATCCAGCTATCCAGATAACACGCGTTGGATTTCACGGCATCGCGAAACAGCGAGGCACACGTACTCATGTTTGGGAAGCGTTCCTCTCCGTCGCCGCTAGCCGCGGCTACATGCGTTGGGCGGTCGAACCCTTTCTTCGCGCCCCCCATCAACGAAGCTCGCCCTCGATTCGCAAGCAGGATAGGCGGTACACGTATAGCGGGAGGTCTAGACCACCGGTGCCGCGGTGGAGCGGAGGGCATCGAGGCGGGGATAGCGCGCGACGTGGAGCATGTCAGTGCGAAAGGCGCCCCCGTCTCGGAAATGACTTCATTGTGGGCAAGGGACTTTCGCTTTCGCAGAGGCCCGCCACAATCCCGCAGTGCTTGAAGGCGGACGAGGTGGGATGGATCGCATGACGGAACTGTGTGCGGCGTGCTTCGGAGGCAGCGTATGCCAGCACCCAGAATACTTCGGCCCCATCGTGCGCCCTGGTATTGGCGGATAGCGAAGGGACAGGCGGATGGAAGGCCAGAAGCATGCAACACGATGTGGCGTTAGGGATGGGGATGGAGATTTGGATGAGGAAGCTGAATAGATGGACGCGATGGGGATGCGAGATGGTACAGTGATGTGACAGATTAGACGAGATGTGGCCACACTCACTGCGAGTACTTGGGCGACACGCTGCACCAAGTCGACTCCGCGACTTGCACGGAACTGAATGATTACGACAACGTCCGATGTCGAAGAAGTCCGATGGAAGATGGGGTTCTCAGGACCCCTATCATAGCAAAGAACAGATTCCAGCTCTCGCGCGTGGCCGAGTGGGCGGCGAGCAGATAACGGCGTCGCAGGGTGAGTTGGCACGGAAAAGAGTTGCGTATCGAGTTTCTGCCAGATCGCATCCGGCCACGCCATCACAGATCCCCACCACGTTGCGGTTTCACTGTAAATAGTGACGACGATCGCCAAAAGTCTCCAGAACTGGGAGAGCATTTCCACATCCGCGGGCCTTGAGCCTAGGTAACCGTGCAAATCCGCTCGGTCTTCGCTGAATGGGGGGCGATGGTGCGGTGCTATACCAGAGATCTGTCGTCGTCCTACGTGGGCCCGAGTTCAGCGCCATATCTTGAGGATTTGGCGGATAAGTTAGGCGAGACAATCTGAAAAAGGATTTTAAGATCAGCCTGAACGGTAACTCAGGAAGAACACGCCTGCCCGTACGCAGCACACGAACGTGGTTCTCATACAGGTGCCGCAGCTAAAGTAGAGAGTACCCACAGCTGTGAATCCGGGGACACGGATATCCGGGCGGACGACATCGGTGCGCTCGCGTTCGTTGGTCGCCGGTGGGGCAGAGGGCGCGGCGAGATGCGTTTATATCATTATGACGCTATTAATCCCTGCGCGCTGCTATCGGGGGAAGCACGAGGGTAAGCGAGTGGCCAGCACGCCATGCAGGTCGAGAATACTTACCGTCCGTCTCTATTGTGGCCGATCGCCCTGCTTACTGGCGTGCTGTAGCCTTGAACTGGACGCGAACTCGGCCTGCTGTCACCCAAGGTGCCGGCCAGCAGCAAGGCCACCCTAAAACACTAACTTAGGATCCAAGGGGGGCCTCTGTAGCGATATGTCAGTTGTACATCGGTGGCGCAAGGCCAGAAGGACCCAGCCACACACCTACCGGGATTCCCTGGCCTGGTTTCCTAGTGTGTACCCGACCTCGGAATTGCTGCCTATGGAGACATACCACAATGGGCTATGGCAGTACCATCCAGGATGGCGTGCGGGACCCTCGACCGCGTTGCATCGGGGATGCTGTAGCCGGGTGAACTTTGCACCCGTAAGTATTCTGTTTCCGAGGAACCTGTGAGGTGGATCGTCGGTTGTCAGTGTTAGTATTTTGACAGAACATTCAGCCAGTGTGGACCCTTTCAACGCTAAAGCATACACCTAGCATGGACCTCAAATTCGACGCAGCCTTGTGAAGTAGGGACGTAACCCAAGGATCGACAAAACGTACTGCATGTCATCGGTACATCCTCTCAATCCCCCCCCTCGCTATCAGCTAGTCGGATCGAGGTGGGAGCACTGGCAGCACGACATATAGCGACGTTTTGCAAGTCGTCAAGCATGTGATGAGAAAGGATATGACGAGAACAAAATGCAATGCTATCGATGCGTACCGAGCCTTCAGGACAGTGGCAAGCTACCTTGGCCCGCCCCCCCGGACAGATCCCTTCTCACTTCATGCATCTTCATTTTCAATCCATCGATATAGTCAATGAAAACAGTTCTGTGGTCCAAAAGGCGTTATCGGGCGGCTCGTCGCGCAGCACGGGACTTGAAGAACGCACCATTATTTCCCATTGCCTTTATACCACAAATCTCTGGGTATATGCGCACATATCTGACGATATCGCAGCATAGGATTGCAGATGATGATGAATTGCACAAGTTAAGCCTTTTTTCGAGCTCGAGGACACTGCGGTAGGCGTTGTGGAAGGAGGAAAGAGGTTGGGCGCCTTGGGAGGAAATTGTGAGCGCTCTCATCGTTCGCAAACAGCCGGATGCCGCCGAACGAGGTGCCCAGACCGTGGTCGGCAGTCGAGATTGGCCCACGGGATGTGCCCCTCAGTCCCAAGGCTTTGCTGACGGGCCCGCTGCCCGACGTCCTCCTCTGATCCTCTCCTCCAGAGGTACGTCTCGGACGCTCAATATCCTGCTGCAAGCCTCCTGAACGAAAACAGAGGAATGGGCTTGACGACGATTCGAGATATCATCGCCGAACTCAACCGCCAGGCCGCTGAGCACCAAGTCCACCGTCTGCTGCTCATCAAGCAGATCACCTCCGACCCCACTTATCAGGCGAGTCCACAACCCTTTCTCCGAGCTCCTGAGCCCCAGTCATAACAATGCCTGTTCCCTCGTCCAGCGCGAAGTCAAGCGGTTGCAAGAGAGCTATGGCTGGGACTCATTTCATGGAGGATCCGATGGCTGGCGGGTCTTCCTCCAGCCGTCGTCGGACGGGGATGGACCCCACTTCAGCCCTGCCGTGAGTGCGCTCATGAATCAAGTCCACATGAACGAGGCCACGCTGTCTTGCATCCGCGCACGGATAGAGGCCCTGACAACATTCCTCCTCCCCGTCTTGCGACTCCCACAAGAAGTGCTTGAGATGATCTTCAAGGCGGGGAGCCGCATACCGCAAGACGACCCTATCCTGGGATCATCCATTCCCCGTCCCTTACCCCTCGTCATTGCCGCCGTCTCCCACCAATGGCGCGATATCGCCCTCAACACGCCTGATCTCTGGACGAACATCGTAATCAAACATCCCAAACCGTTCGGATGGGTCCCGTTGTGTCTCCAGCGCTCGTGCAACGAGCCCATAGACATCACCATTGATTCCCGCTCGGCGAGTCTCCTCACAACGCCTTTGGTTGACCAGCTCCTCACAAGGCTACTTCCCCACGTCGGCCGATGGCGCCGATTTGCGCTCACGACCTCCGACCCTGCCACCATCTATACCGTCGGGAACAGGTTAGCTAACGCAAGCGCCCCTATGCTCCGCCACCTCCAGTTATCCTTAAGCGGTTCATCAGGAAACCAAGAGGTCCTTCTTTCAGAGATCCTCCAAGGTGGCGCTGAAGCCCTCACCTCGGTACGCTTCGACTCCCTCTCCACCCCTTGGAACGCACCTCCCCTGCGTAACCTCATTGCGCTCGACCTTCGCTGGCTCTGGCACCAGACGCGCCTCCAGTACGAGCAGTTCCGCAACGTCCTCGCGGCGTCGCCCAACATCCGCGCCCTCATCCTTCGCGGTACGTACATCCATCTCCATGCCGGCCGCGCGTACCCACCCCTCCAAATTCCCACCCTCCGCTACCTCGAACTCTCCGGCGACACCGTCTGCCGGATGTCCTCTATCCTCGAGACGCCGAACCTGCAAGAACTCACGCTCGCGAATCTGGACGAGACCGAATTCCGCGAGTTCGTCGCGTCGCTCCCCCTCCCCGACGAGCCGCCCTACGTGCTACGGTACCCCGCGCTGCGCTCGCTCTCGCTGCTCAACGCGAGCATGTGCACCCCAACGCCCCGCTTCACGCGCGCGCTCCCGACGATCACGCACCTGACGGTGATCAACTCCGCGACGTCGAAGTTCCTCCAGCTCTTCCGCAGGGAGCACACGGACCCCACAGAGGGCGAGAGCGGGAGCGGGCTCAGCTGGCCGCACCTGCGCAAGCTCACGCTCGTCGACGACGAGGTCGACTACTTCCTGCTACATGGGGTCGTGCGCGAGCGCGCCGCACTTGGGGCGCCGCTCGACAAGCTCGTGCTCAACGCACCGTTCATACACGACGACAACCTCGTCGCGACGCTGGAGGAGTGCGTGGACGTGGACATCGTCAAGGACGTCGACCTGGACCACTAATTCGCGGTACTGAGTCGGAGAAGTGCCAGTGCCTGTAGGTCGGTCCTCGTCGTCCTGTTGCCCCATGCTTGGTTATGTGACGCACAGTGTAGCATTATGTGTTTCTTTGTTCCGTGTCTTCGTCTCGACCGGGTGCTCCGCGTAATATTGACTGCTGTTTCCATAGGTTCCTCTCACGGCTTCCTTTTGGCATTGGGTGTGCTGTACATACACATGCATGTACTATACGTTCGATCGGATCAACAGGTACTACTACCTCATCTACTAAAGCGTACGTCCGGCGTCCCCGTGGGACACGTCGTTTTGTGTGCTCATTGGGAAGGAAAACGGCCCGTTGCGCGAGTATGGACGAAGTACCCGGACGTACGCACCTCGCCGTGTGCCATGTCGGTGAGTCCCCATTTCCCGTCCATCCCGTTCTCCTCATTCTCCACACAATGCCAAGCATTGATGTACCCTGGTCAAATCAAGACACTCGGCACCAGCATCGTGGAGGACATCACACACTACTTATCCTCAGGCAATCGCCCACGTCGCATTGCGCATACAGCGACTTCGCCACCGCACTACTTCGTGTAGTGTTATCAGAGACGATCGTTTTCGCCTTAACTTACGCGAACAGCTAGGTAGTGTCCCGTCACCTTCGTTGGACTGACATTCATCGAAAGGCCTGCAGGACCTCTCAGCGGCACGAGATGTGTTCTCAGCGGCGTGAACACTCCCCAAAGACGATCGTTCCGGATCGCAAACCCGTTCGACGAGTATATGACATTACGATCAGCCCGTCGTCAGGATCAGCAAAGCACCCGACCTGGAGCTCGAGGTAAATACGAAGTAATGCCGAAATTATGCAAAGCTAACTTTAACTCACAGCTCGGTCTCCGGCCGGAAGAGATCGCGAGCACTCCAATCGGATGCTCTCTAATGTGGGGGATCTGCATGTCGAAGTGCTCGATGCATCCCGCTGTGCTTCACCGGGAGATATCTTCAAATGCTATGCTGCTGCTGCATCCAGATAGGACGGGGTGGGCGAACCTCGGCGATCGGAAGTGCGGACGATAGAATAACATCGCACGCGGAGCGTGCGCGCTGAGAGGAGGTAAGGCATCCTAGCACACATCGCGATAGCGTTCATACTTACCTTCGCGATTCTTCTCATCAGCTCGAATATCCAGTTTATGAGAAGGGAACGAATCGCGAGTTTCTGAACTCTCAACGTGACAAAGGCAGGTGCGATGAGACAGTTCCTTCATGACCATAAGCGTTCTGGCTCTGGAGGAAACAGCAAGCAGCAGGCGGCAGCTTTCTTCAGTAAGTAACTGAGCTCGTATGAACCCTCAATACCATCGTAACATCTCACGAAGCACTTCAATAATGTTGTCTAGAATAGCTGATTCAACACGACACGTTTGCATACAGAGGTGCATATCTGAGTTATCTACATGCAGTACGACAGACGGTACATCTAGCCCGACGTCAGACGAAGTTCGAAAGACGACGGATGTGGACTACCCCATCTCGATCTGCGGAAGCCAGAAACTCGCCATTCGGGGAGAACGCTACATGGGATGCCCAAACCTTGTGCTCAGAAAACGTTGCCACGCACGAGCCGTCGCTCACCCTCCACAGCTGCACTCGTTTTCCTGAGAAGGTAGCGACGTACTTCCCGTCGGGTGAGAAGCATCCATTTTCAACCATCTCTCCGTCTAGCTCGAATGAAGCCGTTTCTTTCCAGGACGTCGTATCCCAAATCTTTGCCGGACTGTCCTTGGCAAATTGAATGGACAGTACGGACCTCCCGTCCGGGGAGAATGAGGCGTTGATCACTCTCCCCGTGTGTCCCGCCAGGACGGCCAACACGGAGCGAGTCGCAATGTCCCAAATCCGTACAACGTAGTCCTCACAGCTCCCGTGCCAGCCTCCATGAGCAGTCGCGATTTGTGTGCTCTGGGGGTCGAATGACATTGCGTTCATGGGGACCTCGCATTTCATCTGCACCAACCCCTCACCGTCCAATGCGCTCCAGATGTTGCAGGCATGTTCGCGCGTAGATATGACGGAAGTCCACGCCAGGTATCGCGCATTCGGAGAGAAGTGCAGTCGCCCAGGTTGGGACCCGGCATCGTCGATTACAGCATGTCGCTGCAACGTCAGAGGGTCCCAGACACAGACCAGCCCATCGAAGGACGCCCATGCGATAAGTGCGCCGTCAGGAGACCAGGCGCAGGTGGTGGCAGTGTTCGTGTACCCCACAGGTCCAGCAGCCCTGCGGACGCCAGTAAGGTCAAAGTCCCACACTACGAGCGATGTCTCATCGCTGGAGAGACCGACGGATACGAGCCGGCGACTATCTGGAGACAACGCCAGAGCGTAGGGATCGTCCCCGCGTCCTCCAAGGTGCGCAGGCCATTCGTGCGCGATCGTTCCGCACTCTGTGTTCCAAACGACGATGGTCCCGTCCTGTGAGACAGAGGCCATCCATTTACTGTCATGAGAAGAGACTAAGGCCTCTACTCCAGCTTCGTGGCCAACCGGGTCTGACAAGTCAGTGTTGGGTGGACCTGCTTTGCAATGAGTCAACTGTTGCGACAACAGGACATTAGTGTCGACTTACTGCGGGTAAGGCTGAGGCAGCCTCCCTCCTCCAGTCTCGGAAATGCGCGTTTGATTGCCATAGACCAAAATTCGGCCCGGCCGGCTCTACGTTTGAAAGCCTGGAGATGGAGTAGAATGTGGCGTAGGGGGAAGTTGAGGAGTGCGTCCTCCAACGCTTTGCATATCTCCAACGGAACACCGCCCCAGAAAACGGAAGACCCCAGCCTAGCCAGAGTATCCAGTCGGAGCTCCATTCGTATGTCCATAAGCGGCGCTCTTTTGGCACGCTCGAGGATCGCCGTCGCCCAGCGAAGGTCCGGTAATATGCCTTGCTCACCAGGCGGAAATCTCCCGTGGGGCAGGATTATGAATGTCAACGAAGTCAGCTTCAAGAGCTGGCTGATCAACATCTCCAACCGTTCTAGCGAACTCATGAGAATGGTGCTGGAGGAAAGTTGTGCTCAGAGGCCTCACCTCTATATTCATGTCCGAGTAAGATTGGGCCTTCATCAAAAGTCATGACAAGGCCATTCAGCGTCGCCGCACTAGAGGCGAGCAAGTACTCGACAGCGCGAATATCGACGGATGTGCTAACCTGAGATGACTAGGATACTCAGCCACCTCGTTTCTAATATACTGGGAAAAGTTCAAACTACTCACGTGCAGACATTTCAGCTTGAGTCGCCGCGTAGTGACGCTCGTCTCTGGAGAATGCACGGAGAAAGTGTACTCTTTGGCCGTTCGAATCCAAAGGCGGGAACAGGTTAGTCTCTGAATCGTATTGAACGCTGAGGTAAGCCTTATGAAGTCGGATATGTCATCGACAGGGAGTTCAGACAGCTCCAGATGCTGGATGCTAGCGCGACCTCCGTATCTCTCGTAACACGACAGCGCAGAGCGGTGGAACGATAAGCGAGCCTTCTCTGCATTATCGCAGGCCTTCAACCCCATCTTCCACGTACGTAGGTTTGGGAGTCGGGAGAGGAGATGAACAGGAACGATGTCTAGTAGTCGAATGTTTCGATCGAGGTGATGGACAGGAAAGACTCCAGATAAGGTGACCGTCCGAACGAGTGGGGGAATCCATGGGCGCGAGTCGATGAACTCGTGAGATTCTTCTATCTGTTGGAGAGTATGGATCAATATGCTGTCGAAGAGATGGTACCGCGCTCGGGATTGGAATGCGCTATTTGACAGCGAGAGATAACGTAGGGACGGCGTATCGTCGCGGGCTTCGTCGATGATCGCTTCGAGGACGTCTATGGGGAGCATAGTGTCAAATAAAATGGGGCCACGGATAGATGACGTTTCACATTTGCGAGAGGGGAAAGTCGTTTCAGAGTTCTAGTGAGGGAGAGGGAGAGGGAAGGAGGTATGAATGCCATTATTGCGCGCTGTTCAAAATGCAGCACCCTTCCGCCACTCGGGAAATTCCGGTGCTGTAGGGAGGCTTCTACCTGTGCCACCTCATCCGCCCCGCTATGTCGTAGGCGGTACGTACTAAGGGTAGCTCTGGTGCCGGGAACCCGTGTCGCATTGGTCGGAGGCGGTTGTACACCTGGTAACCCGTGTATGACGGAAGTTTCGCAGCCAGGACCTCCCCCTGAGGCTGATTGAATCGCGAGCGGCTGGAAAGCTTACGCTTCAGCGCTGGCGCTGCGCTCATAAACACTCCCGGTTCTGATTCTCCTCTTCGAGAAATCGCTAAGGGGTGTTTCGCGTGTCCAGTTCCGGTGCATGCATATCAGGATGGCCAGGACGATGTGCTGGATGGCAAGATGGCGAACTTGTGGCAAAGCGCTGGTGACGGTGACGACGGAGCCAAGATAATGTCCTATCAGCTCGCTGAGAGCGAGTTACACCCACGTGACATATTTGTTCCTTCGACGGGGAAGGCCTTAGAGACTCTGGTCAGGCCATTGCAGGCGGAATCTAGGCAGCGTACGCACCTAGTATAATGTCGCGCAGCTCCCGGCGTGTCATGACGTTACGCAAGAGTGCGACTAACTAACACACGGCGGGACTTATAATGCATCGCATGCTTCAGGCCCCAAGTGCTCTGTGGGACGACACGTTGAGCGAGAGAGTGGTCGCGTGAATACCGCACTGGAGCGCAGACCCGAAATCGAGTCATTGGTCAGCAAAAAGAGCACCAAGTCCTTCAAAACGGATCTTACTACTTACCTGCCACAGCTACCCCTGGAACGCGTTCGGCCGCAGTCGGGACGAAAGTGACTCCGTCGCGTGGACGGCACGGGGGTTGATCGCTCATCCTTCCCTCACTTGCTGGACGGCGGCAAGACGCTGCGTAGGCCTATATGCACGAGGTTCAGGTAGAAGCGTTTGAGGGCTGGCCATAAGAAGGTCCGCAGACCAAGGTCGTCGGCAAGCCCAATACCGCCGAAGTCGGTCTGCAAGATCACAAGGTGAGGTGAGACGAAATCCGTAATGGGAAGTCTGAGAACGTACCCTCTCTTCGCTCTGACGACAAAAGACCCCGGGCCTCACCGACACGTGGAAACCACGCTCCCTTGATACCCGCTGCGCTCCGAGTTCGAGTTCGAGTCACCTCGACGACTAGCCATGCCGGTGGTCAGACGTCCCGGTTGTCTGGCGAGCAAACGATGCGCAGCAGGAGATCCGAGCCACGGGATATACATGCATACGGCTCCACGTGGGAGGAGCGGAGAACGGAAAGCGAAGATCACAAAAACGACCGGCCCCAGGCCCGAAACGCGAGGGGATGTGATCAGCGTGGAGTGACGGAGCGGATGAAGCACATAGGGGTATCCAGATATGTATGCGGATCTACCGCAGTGGCGATCGCGCCCCGTGGAGGTGTTTGTGGGTCCATATGTGAGCTCGGTGGTTGGCGATGGAGGATATGAGGTTGCTGCGGAGGTTGGAGGGAAGTGGCTACTCCGACTCTGGATCCCGCGCCGACCGCGGGTTCTGGACGGAAATGTATGGCTTCAGCATGCCTATCTCCGCGTGAGATGCGACTCAAAAGCTTACCATGGATGTGGAAGCCACACACTGCGCATCGACCGCACGCACGTACGCACAGATCTCCAAACGATGGGGACACAAAGCGTGTGGGTCCACCGAACAACGCACGGGCCATGGCCACCTCCATTGCAATCATTCCAATCGGACCCGCTCCTTGTATACCGCGCTCCATACACCACAACACTACGTCCACATGTTCTACAGCCACCTATACGCGGCTACCGCAAGTAAGTTTTCAACCAAACATGCGGAGGCGGCGAGACTGAGACTCACCAGCGGGCGCACGGCATGACATCACCTCACGGCGTAATCGCGAGGCTCGTCAATGGCCAGTGACTCAGCCCCATGTGCACTGTGGCTAAAACGAGTCAACGAACATCTGATGCGTTCGTCAGCATCGATATACTTGGATGTATGCGGGGGAGCAGACGTACTAGGGAGTTGACGTGGAGGTTGGGGGCAAAGCAGTGATAGGGCGCTTAGCATGCCCGGGCCAAAGCGGCCTGCGGTTCACGAACCGAACTCGGAAGACGTACTCACTCAACGCTCGCCTGAACGGCATCACGCCACGCTTGTGGTCAGGCTGAGTCAATCGAACAGTTGTACAACGTGGGGATATATTCGTGATGTCGTCAGAAGAGGAGATTGCGTGAGGATAAGAGGTATAGTACAGCAGGGTATGTACGGCGAGGCGAGTTCCGACGAAGTCCGAGCGCGAAGGGAAAGGGAAAGAGACGGGTAACAATGCGTGTATAAACATGAGAATAAATGTGACAGGATAAAAAGACGGGGCATTTAACGGGGCCAGAACTACACGGACGGGACATTAAGATTGCGAGTACGGAATTGCAGAGCGAAGACACGCAGAGCGGGGTTACAGTATTTGCGACGAAAACGGTGTGAGGGGATAAAGCAAGCGGGCGGACGAGACGCGACGGCGAAGCGACCAAGTAACCCAATAAACGCGAGAGGATTACTCTAAGCTAGGGAAGCAAGCATATAATGATACAGAGCGGAAGGGCTGCGCTTGCACTACCCCTCGATTATCCTAGCCATAAATCGTGATCCAAGAAAGTGACGCACTAACGATAAACAAGAGAGAGCCCGTCGTGCGTGTCCGAAGGGCGTAAACCAAGAGCGTGAGAACGCGCGGCGCGGGGCGCACGGCACCAACTGGAGAAACACGGCGAATGAGCTCCAAGCAGTCCCTCCGCGCCAGAAATCGCAAACAACACGCACCTGCGGCCTACGCGAACGGCGGGTAGTCCTTCAACACGACTCGGAAGATGGGGTATGGCCCATACGGCCCCAGTACCTCCTCGACGACGATCCCGTGGAAGAACAGCCCGTCGTCCGCCTGTCCGGCCGTGTGGAGGTCGACGTTCCGGATGACGTCGACGCGTCCGTCGAAGGGCCCGGACAGCGACCTGCGGCGGCGGTACGCGCGCTCGATGTGGGGCCTGTATGGGTCGCTCTGCGGGAGGGCGGTCCCCTCGAGAGGTGCGTGGACCGCGCGGTGGATGCGCCGGAAGACACGTCCGATGGTGATGGGCGTGTCGGGGGGCGCTCTCGGCGACGCCTTCACGTCGCAGCTGTAATCCATCGCGGGTGTGCTGGGCAGCGGGTTGAAGTGTAGCCTGAACGACTTGACGTCGGGCGGGGAGTCGAATGCAGGCAGGCTGAGGGCCTGTCGGGTGAATCCAGTAGGCTCAGGGTGGAGCCGTACGTCCCAGTGGAATGTCACCACCGACGTTATGGCTGGGTGGAGACGGAAGACGGGCTGGGGGAGAAGAGGGACAGGTGGCAGTTCGAGCAGGGGAATGCGAGGCGTCGGGGGAAACCATCCACTGGGAGTATTGATGCTCGAGTTAGCCACAACAGCATCGGCAGCTGGCCGTGGAGGAAGTAACTTACGCAGTGTCCACAAGCGGAACTTGTGGTGTGAGGATGGAAGTGGGAACGACCTGAGTGATCGCGCCCTGTGGTTCTTCTCCCGGCGCGTTCGCGTTACGGTGGTGAGCTGGGTCCGCCCCTCGGACGGTCCGTCCAGAAGTAGAGCTCGAAGGCATTTGGGGAAAGTGATTCAATTGAGAGAGCGAGTGGGTACGAGTACAGGAGTCGACAATGGCGAGGCGGTAGATGCAAAAAAGAGATAATAGTGACAACCCACCCCCAACCCCATCGAGGGTGCGCGGTCGCCCTCCGAGCGCCAGTGCAACTTACCAGCGCCGCCCAGAAGCCACACTTGCAAGTCTACTCAACTTCTTGCATGACCTCGGTCCTCCCACCGATCCTTTCAATCTCGGAATCCCCCAGCTGACCACCCACAGCGGTTGGAATTTAACCTGCATTTTTGGGATACCGGGAGAGCGAGACCACGCCAAACGGTCGCGCGAGATGGGCAGTAGAGGAGAAATCGGAGTAGCGGGAAGGGAAACTCGGGGCGAGCCAATGGGAGAGGGGGATACTGCCAGACGGCCAGACGTTTGAGCGCCGGGGAAGAGAGGCAGGGCGGGCGAGACTGGGGGCGGTGGGAAAGGCGGCTTGGGTCGATCGGAGACGTTATATCCTGCAACTAGAGAATGGGCACCCGCAATAGCATGGGAGCTACCCTTGTTTCGGGCACAAGGGCGGTCAGAAACAACGCCGCCCGAGGAGGCTGCGTGAGAGGTGGCCGCCGGCTAGTCGAAGATATCGGAAGCACTGTTCTAGACGGCAGGAGGGAAACGCACCTATTTGGCGACCGTTATACCTAGACTCCTTCCCAACGGCCCAATGTTGTGGAAGGCCGGTTTCGGCATGAAGGCACCCACCCGCGCCCAAGGACCGTGGGGCCGATGGCTACGATACGCGCTGGCACATACCGGCGGATGCCGTGTCAACATGTACTGATGGGCGGATGCCCCAGTGGGGAAGAAGGGGGCTTGACAAGGTCATAGGGCCATTGAGGACGTTCGGTGCCGTCGTGGGGATCGCAAAGCACGAAAACCGGTCGATACTGAGGTGAGCTGAAGAAAAGGAAGAAAAATGGTGAGGAGACATGAATGTCGTAAAACGTTAACGTTGTCAGCGCACCTGACGACGTTGTTCCAATATCAGCATGGCTGGACCAGAAAATGCTGCTGTCGAAGTATTTCTAAGAAATAAGCCACGAGAGTTTGATGGAGGAAGAGAGGGGATAAAAAATGAGAGGAGGGCAGGCGTTGGGCGAGAGGGGCGTGAATTGATGGGCTGGGGGGAGGTCTTATACCGTGGAGGCCCAGAAGTCCAGTCGCCCGGAATCAGCGTTTGCCGCAGAGGGCCGGTGACTCGGGGCACTCACATGGCATCTCACGTCACTCCAACATGGCCATTTCCGCGTTTCCCTGGCGTCTCACGCCGAATTTAGCCACCCCTTGCTATAATCACACCCTTCACATTATCCGCTGTCGGACAAGGGAAGATCCGTTTCCAAATGGAACAGCATTTGATGGACTGCGCCACGACCGCGTCCGGTGACGTGATTGTCCAGTGGATATCCCGATTCCGGCGCCGCGTCTCTTCGCCTTCTACAGACGTCACCTCGTCCTCCAGGCAGTCCTACGTTTATTCTCCGTGCCGCTTGACGGTTCACCTGGACGAGTAGTAGATGGTGAGCGCGAGATTCACCGCCGGAAGCATTCGAGGAAACTGTGCCGACGCCCGTCTATGACAAATTGGTGTGGTTGTTGGTGTGCCAAATCAACCCGATATAGGAAGGATAAAGGGGTTTGCGACATTGGCGGGACGCCTGCTGGCAACTGGACAGTTGCCTCGCTGTCATCGTCCCTTTTCCATCCCCAGTCCGAGCCAGAGGATTCCGAGCATGGAGCTTGCTTCCCGTTCTACTTCCATGGACTTCGGTGGTAGGCCGTCGTCAGTCAACGCCCAACGTAACGTTCAACAGTCTTACTATGCTTGGAACTCAGGCTCCCTCTGCTCCCACGTATTTCTTCCGGAAGGTCCATGGGCGGCGCATCCGTGTTGCCCTTGACACATCTGCGGGCAAATGCAGGACATTCTCGACGTCGTCTCGCTCGTTCATTATCGCCGAAATTGCCAGGGGAGCGTGAAGGCCCTAAGTACTCACTTCGATCCGAACCCAACACTCTGGAGTACCTCGACCTTGGGTAGCCCGGGTACTGATATCTGTGGCCACGCTTATTCGTCGAACGGCTTCTTCCCTACCTCGATGGGTATGGATACGGTCCCTCATAGACCCGAAGACGCCGATGGGATATCC